>CM050165.1:417788633-417943633 GCA_027410445.1 Discoglossus pictus | reverse complement strand
CGCAGACTCTGTAGGATGTGCAGTGTAGTGTCCTAGCCTATACAGGACCACATCTCAGCAGCACTTTGCAGAATGTTGCTGAGAGAAGGTCACCGATTGGTGACAGCACAGCTTATAAGCGCTTCTTAAAAAAATTAATTACATTAAAATAAATAGATACACAAGTTTATTTTATACCTAGTAAAATCCAGAAAGCTTCCATAACCTGTTAAAGTGTCACTGTGGTCATTTTTTGTTTCTATATGGTCTTTCTAATAACAAAACTAGATTTTCATCGTAGATGGAACTTTACTGCAAAGCTCCTTTTTATTCAGACTCCTTTTTTCAACTTTCGTTCAATATGGTGTGTCCTTGTGCATAAACTGCCATCACAGATTGTTACAATGTATTAGCTGCTTGTGATTGGCCAAAACAAATTATGAATGTTATGCTAATTTTAGCAGATCAAGGGGTGTTAACTCTGAAAATCAACTACTTGCAAACTCAATAGATTTAGAAAACTTTAGGATAAGTTTAATGATGTTTATTTTGGTAATTTTTCATGCAAAAATGTTTGCATACCCTACTGATTATCCTCCATCAGCTGCATTCAAAATCCTTATGAGTGCACTGGCAGATGTAACTGCCGTAAGTCTATTGTGTGGATAGGCACCTGTGTATTTAAAGTCTCCTACTACCTCAGAAGGTTCATCTGCTAAGGACAAAATGGTAGATTCCATAGTTACATAGTTATTGAGGTGAAAAAAAGACTTTTAGTCCATCAAGTTCAACCTTTTTAGATCTCCTCTGATCTCCAATATGCAGATTATTTGTTAATTGATCCAGAGGAAGCAAACAGAAAACAAACCCAAGTGAAACTTTGCCAATTGTCTCAAAAGGGAAAATAATAATTCCTTCCTGACTCCAGATACTGGCAGTCGGACTCCTCCCTGGATCAATACTCCATCTCTAATTAACCAGGATAACCCTGAATGCCCTTTTTATTTAAAAATATATCCAATCCCTATTTAAAGTTATCTATCGAATTCACAGTCACCACCTCCTTTGGTAGAGAATTCCGCAGATTAACCACCCTTACTGTGAAGAACCTTTTTCTTTCTTTAAGGTGGAATCTTTTTACTTCTAACCTCAAGGGATGTCCTCTTGTCAGTTGAAAACCTCTTGGCACAAAAAGCTCCCCTGACAAATCTTTATACTGACCCTGGATGTATTTATATAAGGTAATCATATCTCCTCTTAGACGCCTTTTTTCTAGAGAAAATATGTTTAATTTGATTAGTCTTTCTTCATAACTTAGCCCCTCCATTCCCCTTATTAGTTTTGTTGCCCTCCTCTGTACCTTTTTCAGCTCTAAAATATACTCTTTATGAAGTGGTGCTCAAAATTGTACTCCATATTCCAAATGAGGGCGTACTAGAGATTTGTTTAGTGTCATAATTATATTTGCTTCCCTGGCTTCTATACCATTTTTAAAGGCATATCCAATTTTCATGGATTAATACATTTCTGCAAGCCTTAGGCAAAAAGCAGCCTATTTGTATGCAGCACATCTCATAAAACATTTTATTTTTTCAATATCTAAAAATCCCTCTAATTATTATGTAGGCACCTCCAGGGGGTGTCTACACAGGCATCTGATCTCCCCCCAAGCAGCATGCAGCATCGGGGGAGCAATATTAACCCACTATTTACCTGCTGTTGCTTGCTCAGCCAGTCTCCTTGCAGCTTCCTGTCTCTACATCAGCAGCAATAGATAGCACATATCAGTGATACACTAGATATCCCAGGCTGCTTTACAGCACAAACATGAACCCAGAGTTCAACTGAAATATTTCAGCTAACCTAATTGACCAAAACAAATAATTTTAAATGTTATGCTAATTTAACCTGGAGGGTGGTAACCCTAATTTGCAACTGTCAGAAATTGTATGTGATTTTGCTGACTTCAATGTAAGTGTTTAAATACTTATTTTGGCATTTTTTTATGCAAAAAAAAATAAAATAAATGTTTGCATACACTACTAATTCTTCTCCATATACTGCATTCATAATCCAGGACACTTAGATATGTCTTTAATACATGCTAATATTTTATTTGCCTTTGCAGGTACTGCTTGGCATTGAGCACTGTTAACTAGGTAGTTGCCACAAGCTTTCTCAAATCCCTTTCTATATCTGATACCCCGAGATTTTCCATTGAAACATAATTGCATATAAAATGTTGCATGTTTAAAGTGCTGTCGAAAACATTTTTTTTATTTTTTTGCATCTGAAAGATAGTATTTGATTTCATTGAACAGTGAGTATATCACATATATAGTTGTGAGCATGCGGGTTGTTACTAACGCGCCACTGCGTCCCTCGCAAAGCGAGGGCCGCAGTTGCCAGCAACTGTGGACCTTGCGCCCCTTGCTCTGGTGATGAGCACCATAGGCGCTCATCCCTACGACCCCCTACGATTTTAGGCCCGCAAATGCTTAGAAAAAAAAATTACGAGCTCGCAAAAATACGACCTTAGCGCCCGAACCCCGCACAGTGAAGTTACACCTCAATTTAAGTACAAATTCAAGAGTTTACCTACACAAAAATCCTCTAAGCGAGAGAAAAATGGCCGGAAAAAAAAAGGAGGCTACAGGACCCTAAACACGCAAAACACCACCAAGCACATACGGATTTTCCGAAAAAGCCGTACGAGGTCCAAGATACACTATTAACAAGGACACAAAAATACGATCTTAACGCCCGACCCTTGCGCACATGAAAACAATAGAAACACAATAAATACACACACCAAATACATAAAAAGCTTACCCACACCAAGGGGGGGCACCCAGGACCTCTGCAAGTGAAGTTACACCTCAATTTAAGTCCAAATTCCTGAGTATAGAGACACGAAAATCCACTAAGCAAGAGAAAAAATGGCAGCCGAAAAAAACAAAAACAAGGCTACAGGACCCTAAACACGCAAAACACCACCAAGCACATACGGATTTTCCGAAAAAGCCCTACGAGGTCCAAGATACACTATTAACAAGAACGCGAAATCATCCACAGCCGCTTACCACATACACATTAGGCGCCACACTATTTACACTACAAACTGCACACATTGCTGACACTTACACATCAGCTCCACAACAGTGAAAACCTACATTGTATACTGCAGGAACATCAAAACAGATTGTCAGTTCTTCAACACAATGCTTCCTGCATATATTACTTCCAAATAGGTAAAGTATATTCATTTATTAATTTATTCATTAATTACCATACAAAAAACATATAGACAAAAAAACCTCTCACAATAAACATAAAAGCCATTCACTTTGCCACTCACAACAACCGCCAACTCTGCTCATAGCACACAAAGCCTTGCAATAAGCGCAAAAAACACATCACCGCCGACCAAACAATAACAGCAAAAGCGCCTATCAGAAAAAAAAATACAACAACCAACAGCCTCGCAATGAGCGACGAAGGTGCTCAGCGTGAGCCTCGCAATGAGCACCAAAGGATCTCGGCCCACCAACAAAATGAATGTCTCGACCAAACAGCATTACCTGCCTTACAATCTTATTGCCGTCAGTTTTTGACAGGCAAGTCGCTAGTTTTTTATAAATGTGGCTCCTGGAGCAGAAAATACTGCTTTGAATTCATAACTGTCATTGGGGGCTTGTCCCTGTCAGTCAGTGCAAAACAATAAGCTGTATGAGCAATAATTTAAAATAATTTAAGCATTTAAATCATCTTAATGTATGTTTTAGTCCATGTTTCCTCTGGGTGAGGATTGTCACAGTTCATTTCCCTGTTATCTCGCTGACCCAAATAGAGGTTTGTTGAACTCAGGTTATAAATGGTGCACAACCAAAGTTATAATTAGGTGTGTAAAATGCTTAAACTAATTATGTAGTGATTAATAGTATTTCTCCTTTAAAAAAAAAAATCTTTTTTGGTTGTACATTTTGTTCAATTGGAGATCAATACTGAGATGAAGTAAAAATGAATGTCTCCTACAGTGTCATTTTTCTTGTTCTTTTGTGTACATGCTTCAGCTGTTGTGTTAATGCAGCTTTACAACTTCATAAATCCATATCAGCAAGGATAATATTCTCCATCATACATATAAGCCATTCAGTATTCTGCTGTTCCATTGTTGTGTGCTATTGTGCACCATACAAAGGTGATCTGGTGGTTAAGTATCTTGATAGTATTCTATAAGGTGATCTCTTTTTGTCACACTGTCTATTTCTACTCCAAGAATCAGCGGCTAAAATTATTTTGCTTGCTTATATGTAGCATAACGTCATTAAAGAAATTTAAAAAAGCAGGACATTAAAGGCTATAGACTCTTGTGTGGCTAGATATGCAGTGTATTGATTATCTATTGAGAGATACAAGTGAACACGCAATAAAACAGAGGAAAGAATATGCTGTATTTGTTCTTATTTGTTTTTTAATTCCAGATGGACGTCCTGTGTACATCTTTAGAGCATGTCTTGTCAGGATAGGTGTGGGTGCCAGTTTCTCCACTGATAAGGTGGCCTTTTGCTCCCTATCCTTGACATCTAAGCATGACTTAAGAGCCATAGGTGAAGATGTACAGAATAACATGTGGCTCTAGGTACGGTTAAAAGCTGACAATCCCATCTGATTGCCTCTATTTATATCCAAAATATTTGAGCTTTAGCCTCATGATCATACCTTCCAGCGATCAGTTTGTCTTGATTTCCTGAAATATTGAATTATTGGATCTTCTTGCAGTACAAGGGATTTTAAGCAGTTTTCTCTAACACCACAATTCAAAACCATCAATTCTACGTTGATCAGACTTCTTTATGGTCCAGCTCTCACATTTGTATGTTACTACTGGGAATACCATATTTTTAACTATTCAGACCTTTGTTTATAGTGTTATATCTTTACTTTTTAGTATTTTGTCCAAGCTTGCTCCTAGTTTCCTCACCAGAAGTAAATGTATTTTATTTTCATGGCTACAGTCACCATCTTGGTGACTGCATTCAAAGCAGTGATCCCTGGAAAATAAAATATGTCACTGCCTTCACTTCTTCCCCATCTATTTGCCAGGAACTGATATTGCCATTCACCATCATCAATAGGTAATTTACTTCCTCCTCACTTTTAACCATCAGAGTAGTATAATCTGCTGATTGTTGATATTTCTTCCAGCAATATTGTTTCCTGTTTTGGATTCATCCATCCTGCCCTTACGCATGATGTACTCTGCACATAAGTTGAATAAATAAGGTGACAATATACAACCTTGACATAATTAATTAATTTAACTTAATTCAAATAACTTAATTTATTTGCAAATTATATGTCGACTTATAATTCACAAATTATAGTGGTATATTGTATATATTTCTGTAATTGTAATGAAAAAGAAATAACATTTAAAGCAATATTAGATTTTTATATCATACCTGTTTTTTTGTACTTGATTTCATCATATATCTCAGCTCTTTGGAGGTCTGGATCTTTTCTTATATTTCAGCAGTTCTTTGTATGTAAGTATATACATTCTTTTGTTAGTGAACTGTGGACATTTCTTTGTAGAATGTATTTTGAGTTTACTATGTGTTTTGGAATGTCCAAAGTAGTTTCTCCCTGGAGTGTGTCAGTCCAGGAGTCTGTGTTTGTTGAGAGATGTTTGTATGTGTCCCCTTCTCTCTTTTCTTAGTTCCCTTTCTCTTTTTCTTTTTCTTTCTTCCTAGATGTCCTTGGTCCAATGTTCTCCCTTAGATCAGAGAGCTTCCTCTAATTATACCCAAAACTTCTTTTGTTTATCAGACATTCCAATCAGGCTATGCATTTTGTAACCAATCAGAAATCCTAATGATGTCACAAAATATTTAACTCTTTAAAGGATGTATTATTTTCTAGAGACTTATTAAGCATCAATTAATTTCTTAGAACACCAGAAGGTGCTCTTGAACCTTCAAATTACCGAAAAGAATTAAAATAAAATAAAATAATGACCCCTAACCTGCAAATTATAAACAAGATATGGTCAGTGATAATGGGTGTCAGTTATATATACCAAGAAAGAATTTATGTTATGAGAAATAGACATGATGTCTACTTAAAACATTATTACATATGTGAATTTATAAGTATCCTATTTTCTTAAGAAACATAACCTTAAGATAACCTTTATCAATTAACCCCGGCTTAGGTAATGTGTCTATTATAGAACAAAGGACTCTTAAGAATCCTTTTTCAGTGAGAAACTGAAAAACACATCTTTAAATAGATATTATCCAAAATATACATGTATAGAGCATTTTAAATATTAATACATTGGATATAAAAGGAATTGTATATAATAGGATTTTTATATTAGCTTATAATACCCATATAAGATTGGATTTTATTCGTACAAAATGTCTGACAGGACATTGGCGGTTTGATTGCTTGTGCCTCTTCCCCTGCGAAACCCAGATTGCACATCTGGTCCATATGTTGTTGAAATTATTATTATTATTGTTTATTTGTAACGTGCCAACATATTCTGTAGTGCTAAATGAGTGCAATTGTTCGATCATTGGAACACTCTTTGGTACTGCCTTTTTGGGGATTGGGATGTAGACGGACCTTTTCCAGTCTATTGGTTATTGTTGAGTTTTCCAAATGTGTTTGCATGCAACACTTTCACAGCATCATCTTGCAGTATTTTGAATAGTACAGCCATTAACTCCTGAAGCCTTCTTATCAGCAAGGCATACTAGGGCCCATCTCACTTCACTCTCCAAGATGTCTGACTCCTCCTCACTGAACAAACTATTGAGGTCATCACTGTTGTTAAGATCCTTCCTGTATAGACCTTCAGCGTATTCCTTTCACATCTTTTCTTCTGATGTGCTTCTGTTAAGCCCTATCATTTTTGTCTTTTATCATGCCTACATTGGCATGAAAGGTTCCTTTGAGATGCCAATTTTCTTTCTCTTGACTTTCCCATTCTGTTATCTTCTGTCTTTTTACATTGCTCATTGTAGAATGTCTCCTTGTCTCTTCTTGATAACCTCTGAAATTCTGCATTCAATTGGATACATCTTTTCCTATCCCCACTACCTTTTGCTTTCCTTCTTTCCTTCCTGGACTACTTTCAAAGCCTCATCAGGCAACCAGTTTGCCTTCTTAGTTTTATTTCTCTTGGGCATATTCTTTGCTGCTATTTCCTGAAAAATGTCACAGACCAATGTTCTTCAGGCATTTTATATATCATGAATACATGAAAATAAAAAAGGCTACTCATAAACTGATATTCACTCCGTTCAGATAAACATTCTGTAACATGTCCATAATGAGTGAGAGACCACCTTTATTATATTCTCAATAAAAGAAAGGAGGAAAAAAGAAAATTTGAAATATTACCATTGAACCATTAAAACTTAAAAAAAGTCTCCAAGATGTTAGAGCAATGTATAATCCAAAAACCTCAAAAAAATAAGAGCAAGTGGTATTACGCCAATCTTCATATACGATATATAAATTTATACTACTAAGCTGTGTTTCAATTGTTGTTGCTAGTTAATTTACCACAGAGCTGAATCCATATGAACAGTCCAATATAATGTGTATTTGTAAACAATATATCACTTAGGCTCCAAGAGGACTGAAAATCCTAATCAAAATGTATTCATTTTGGTATGTTCCATACACAGAGGTCCCAAAAATATTGGTCCAATGTGGTCATATTTCAATCAATATCATATATCCTTGAATCGTGAATAGTCTGAATGGTTAAAAAAAATCAAAAGAAATATGTATATGTGGTTCTAAGAAAGTTGTCCTAAGTCCTCACTGAAAATAAGAAAAATTCTTATAACCTAGGACTATTCATTATATATTTAGACGGATATATATTACCTAAAGAAACCATAACACCTAATATTCACTGTTTTATTGAGACATATTTTTTAAGTTTTAATCGTCCAATGTTTATATTTAAAATTTTCTTTTTTTTCATTCTTTTTTTGAGAATGTAATAAAGGTTGGTTTTAAATGTATAGTACATTTGGTCTCTCAATTACTTATTGTATTATATTTACTTATTGTTATTATATACACATGTATATGTGTCAGAACCATGGGTATAGGAACTGGGGGGAAGGGGGGACAAATCCCCCCAGATTTCACGATTTTTGTATGTATGTATATATGAGCTATTTTACGGAATGGGTATACAATGGGCTGTATCCCCCCAGAATTATTCTGGGTCCTACACCCCTGGTCAGAACTTGACTATTTCCTTTTGTATCTGAACATAGGGAACAGTTTACGAGTAACCTTTTTTCTTTTCATGTATTCATGTGTATCCATAACTACTTATGATACTCTCTCTGACTGGTCTTATTTAATTTGTTTATGATATATAGTGCGTCATAAAGATATGACCAATATATAAATAAGAGTTTTTAGTGGGCATAACCTGTAACAGACAACAATCAAGATTGGCCTTTTTTTCTCTACATTGACATTTATTTCTTTATATGATATCCAGTCCCTTAAATCTATTCTTTACCTCCACTGCATTTTCACAGGGGATATTATTTATTTTGTATTTGCTTGGTCTGATGATTTTCCCTCTTTTCTTCAGTTTAATTTTGAGTTTTGCATTAAGAAGCTCATGGTCTGAGCCGCAGTCAGCTTCATGTCTTTTTTTTGCTGACTGTATAGAGCTCCTTCATGTTTGGCTTTAAAGTATATAATCAATCTGATTTATATATTGTCCATCTGGTGATGTCCATGTCTAGAGTCATCTCTAAAGCTGATGGAAGAGGGTGTTTACTATAACCAGAGAATTATCTTGACATGTTGCTACTAATCTACGACCTGCTTCATTTTGTACTAACTAATAACTTGTGAGTTATTCCAGGTGTCTTTTGGTTCCCTACTTTAGCATTTTAATTTCCTATGATGAGAGTAACATCTTTTTTTGGTGTTATATCCATGATATGTTGAATATCTCCAAAGAATTGGAAAATTCCAGCCATGGTCGGTGCATAGGCTTGAATTACTGTGATGTTAAATGGCATGCCTTGAATTCAAATTGAAATTATTGTGTAATTTATTGGGTTGTAACCGAGCACTGTTTTGGCCACTCTTTGATTGATTATGAGGGCTACTCCTTTTTTCTTGACCACAGTAGAAGATCTGGTGGTTGTCTGATGTGACATTTCCCATTCTAGTCATTTGAATTCACTAATTCTCTGGATTTCATTGTATAAACTTGTCATTTCATGTTTGACCACGTCCAGTTTGCCTTGTTTCATAGTTCTAAGATCCCAGAAGGGAAACTATTAAAACTGTTGAAATTGTGGCACACCACTAGAAATTATATGAATGCATGTAGTGTAATAATTTAACTCACCATCTATTTGCACTCAGCCCCAGATTAAATCTATTTAACTCACAACCAGTGTGGAAGAATAAGGTTCTGATAAAGCAAAGAGTTAATTCTGCTGCCAGCCAAGTAAAGAATATTTTTTAACATTATTGTTTTAATTTGCTAGATGATAGTTGTAAGCAAAGACTGCAGGAAAGGGGGTGTCAGAGCACAGGTAAAAAAGTATATGTTATACACATTCAGGTATCCAGGGAAAGTTATGCTTGAACTAGCCATGCAGAAGGTGCATATATATGTTTGGCAACCTATTTTTCTTGAAGGTCCTTGTATGTGGCTCCTGAGTCTCCTTAAAAGATCTGTGCAGAACGCTAAGGCTGTTTAATTTTATCCAAAGCAAATTGTTAGAAATGACTGTAGGAACGTTAGCAAAGGAGCGGCATGATCACCCTCTTCAGAGGACAGACTGGGGCACATGGGAAATGCTTGAGGGACACCACTAGTAGTGGATCAATAATCTCTTCAGAGAGTGAGAAATACTTTTTACTACATTCTTTTAACATTTATACTCTATAAACCTTCCAGCCCCAGACGTTTTTTTTTTTGCATATATATTGTATATCAGTGTATCATTGGGAGTTTTTCAGGTGAAATAATCAGTGAATTAATGTATTCAAGTTATTGACTATATCCATAAAATCAATTCATTTAATTACAGTGGAGATAAACCTTCGTTTCTTGATTTTGTCTGCGTTTTCCCTTGAGCAAGGAGACTTATTGAGCTCAGGTTATTCCTTATACACAAACTGCATTACAATGATTTTTTTGCACAGGATGTTATGTATTATGGTGTGCATATAAGAATTGATGTTTGAAGCAAATAAACAGGTTGCGATGTTGGTATGCTACAGACTGAATTATGTAGAAGATTGTCCATTAAAAATGATTTTGAGGGGAGAAAAATTGCTTTGTAAAACATAGTTACATAGTTACTAAGGGCCTCATTCTATTAGCGGCCGCAGTCGTTGCGGGGCCGGAAGGACCGTCCGCAAGCTATTCGGCTATTCTATTCCCCTCCGGCCGGGGATTCCGGCAGGCTTGCGGCCGGTGCCTTGCTATCTCTTGCGGCCGCTCGCGCCAGAGGAAATCCTTTGATCTTAAACGGCCGCAAGGAAATCGGCCGTAAGAAATTCCTATTTGCAATTCAGTTGCTCCGGGAACCCTCTCTGCAAGGCTAAAAGCGAGCCGCAGCTTACTTGCAGGAAAGAGGTCCCGCTAGCACCAATTAAGCACATAAAATAGCCCAAATAAAGCCATCCTGCACTTTGCAGAGTCTATAAAGTGATATTGGGTGTTAGCAAAAATAGCACATAATTACCCTATACTCAAATCCATAAAATATATATTTTTTAATATCCGTAAAATATCCATGTAAAAAGTCCAGAGTGCTTGGAGCACCTCAGACCCGCCAACGCCGCAGCCGGAAAATAAACAGTTAATTTGAACTCGGGTTTGGGCTGATGTGCAAGCTTGAGAGTGGGTTACTTTTAATCCTCATGTCCCCCAATATGATCCCTAGCATTTACAGAGCTGTACAGTGCAGGCTTGAATTTATTTTTGCGTTTTTATATTTCTGAGCTTACGGCCGGTTCCAAGATATGCGGCTAGCCGTAAGAGGAGATCCTTGCGGGCCGTATAATAGAATCGCGAGTTAACAGAACCCCCCCAAGGAATCGCAGCCTTACGGCCGATTTACGGCCGGTAATAGAATGAGGCCCATAGTAATTTAGGTTGAAAAAAGACTTTCAGTCCATCAAGTTCTATCTTTTTTAACCACTCTGTTCTGCAATACGCAGATTTATTGTTAATTGATCCAGAGGAAGGCAAACTGTAAAAAAAAAAACAGTGAAACTTTGCCAATTGTCTCAACAGGGAAAAAAATATAAAATTCCTTCCTGACCCCAGATACTAACGATCGGATTCATCCCTGGATCAATACTCCCTCTCTATTTATCCAGGATAGCCCGTAATGCCCTTTTTATTAAAAAATATGTCCAATCCTTTTTTAAAGTTCTACATAGAATCTGCTGTCACCACCTCCTTTGGTAGAGAATTCCACCCTTACTGTGAAGAACCCTATTCTTTCTTTAAGGTGAAATATTTTTACTTCTAATCTCAAAGGATGTCCCTTTGTCAGTTGAAAACCTCCATACATTTAATAGTTGTGATAATTAACCTACATAATCTGATTTGAAAACTGGAATTATATAGTGGATTAAAAGCAATAATTTATTCAGACCACATTTTTTTAAATTGCATAAACCTAGCGACATATTAGTTTTGTGTATATATATACAGTATATTGCAAAAATATGCTATTTTTTTGCTTAAGCATCTAGTGTATGTTTTAACAAAATTGAATGTATAACTGTGAACAAAAAACAATTGGACCAAAATTTCTATGGTGTACTTTGACTAAAAAGAACCTAGATTTTCTAGCTTTTATAAGGATTTGCTCAACTAGTTAACAATATGAGATTCTTCTGTAACACTAATTGAATTAGGCTAGAGCTTGTCAGATCTCGGGACCAATGAAATCATGCAATAATTAACTGTAAATTATTTACCCAATATATGTATTATAAAGTGTTATATGTATTGCAAAGAAGGATCATATTATTATTTCCTTTAGAAAATAGTAAATATGCATTTGGTACCTAATTCTCATATAGAACATATCCATATACACTTGTCAGCTCTAGACAATTTATTATAAAAATATTTTAGGATTCTCAATCTTTAATTCGGATGTTTATTAATAGTAGTATAGTGCATTTATAGATCAGGATATAGAACTTGGCAATAAAAATGTATTCCTTGGTTTATAGCACAAGTGACCTATTGATGCAGACTTTAGCTTGTTTGCATTTTCCCTCTGGACATTGATTGTTCCAGTTCCTTCCCTGGTTATCATTCTGCCTTGAAGACAGGTTTGTTAAACTCTGATTATGCTCGGAATGCAAACTGCATTACAATGTGGACAGTGCTCAGAGGAATTAACTAATTATTATTACTTATCCTTTGTTAGAAAAACACAAATGTCTAATACTGAGCCATATGGGATTCTGAGATGTTGTAACTAGTGATTCTTCCCTTATCTTTTATGTATTGTGTTGCTTTTTATGTAAATGTAGCTTCACATCACTATTTGTGAAGCATTCAGTATCACTGTGCTGTATCGTTGTTGGATGGACTGTGTAACATGCAGATGTGAGCCGGATAATGTTTTGTAGGGTGAAGTGTTTCTGCTCTTTTCTATTCCATTTTATACAAATAATTATTTAAAAAAAAAAAAAAAGTTAAGATATTCTGTAATTTGCATGTAACCCTGTGAATTTTATAGAAGTAAAATGATGCATACTGCGCTCAAAGTGCCGTGAAGGGCATATAACTTCTCATGAATAGTTCACCATGCAGTATCTATATATTTATTTAATTTTTTCTCCAAATTGTGGATACTCCTTTAATTCTACTTAACGGTGTGTGCTAAAAGGAATGCTTACAGAGAGAAAAAACGTCCAGGTCCATTCAAATTCCTGGCTTACGGTGTTATCATAAATTTTACTTTTGTAAAGTATCATTCATAAGTATATACATATTTTATTAGTATCTCAATAGAGACATTTACACACACACACATATATATATATATATATATATATATATATATATATATATATAAATAGTCTTATATTTATGAATATGTTTGTCCAATAAAAAGGTATCACTATATACTGCAAACTCTGATTATTCATCTATATATACATTTATATATATATATATATATATATATATATATATATATATATATATATACAAGCACCGATTACTCATTTCCACATGCTCAAAACCTCTTCTTAATCCACTGTCTTTGAAATCAATTCTCTCCTATCTTTCTGTCATTTATATTGCAATTTCATTTCTCTTCTCTA
This sequence comes from Discoglossus pictus, assembly GCA_027410445.1. Lineage (NCBI taxonomy): Eukaryota > Metazoa > Chordata > Amphibia > Anura > Alytidae > Discoglossus > Discoglossus pictus. Next base: position 417,930,274 of record CM050165.1, on the reverse strand, counting down.
GATATAACCTCCCTACATCATATATCTCATTTAATGTGGCCATTTGTATATTTTCCATTCTCATTTCAATTCCAAACAATCTATTAATCTCTGTGCCTATATAACCTTCCGGCATTTCCCTCAAGTTTATTTCTTCTGTACTCAGCATCCTTTTAAGATTATTTCACATGGCTTCATTCTGTAACCTTCATTCAGCAACCTGTGGTTTAGTAAAGATAAACACGTGGTTCTTCTGTGGGGCCTAAATTCATCAGCATGACTTTAAATAATTGTTAACTGTGAATTCAAACTAGTGCTAGCTTGCTTAATTAATAAATAAAGCAAATTTAAAGAAAAGCCATATAATTTTGACCATGAGCCAGTGTTTGCTATTTAATATAAAAATGCAGATCGTTTTATACACTTGCACCTTTTATTCTATAGCTCTAAGACTTTCAATTCAATTGGATCTTTAACTATAAAAGTTTGTGGACCCTAGTCCTAGTTTGTTTAATTAAACTCTTCACCTGATTCCAGGATTATATAATTAAATTTCATTTTTTTTCAACAACCTCAGTTCAAATTCCCTTCAATCAATTTCCTCTTCAGTAAATCTGCTTTTTGTTCTATTTTAACTTTAGTTATTTCCCCTTCATTCGACATCACCTTCCCATTCACTCATGCTCTTCTACTTCTTTTTTTTTATTCATTGATTTTTTTATTAGATGTAAATCACATACAGTTACAGATAATATATACCATAAGTCTTATTAACATCTAGAATATATATACATTCATTGAATATAAATATACTTGCGTACACAATAAAACATTAACTTCATTAAAGTATATACAACTGTTCAATCTATAAACAGATATGATTCCCTACAGACTATCCCCATCATCTGGTGTTATTATCCTCTATTGGAGACAGCATTGCTAGTGCTTTATGGTATTACGTAGTCTGCATGGGAACCACCTCAGTTAATATTTTATTTTATCATCTTCCAACATTTGAAACATAACTATAAAACAAAATTGGTCACCATAATTACCTACTTTGCAAGATTAGACATTCCCGCCGATCCTTTCTCCTTTAGGCGGTCCCCCCCTTTCCCCTTTACACCATCTTGGGGTATAACACCAGTATCTATCGAGTTGGTCGTTCCCTAAATTTCCACCACACACCCCACACTTCATTAAATGTATTCATTGTATCTTCTAAAGAGTGGGAAATTTGTTCATTTATAGCAATATAATCCAATTTATCCATGATGGATTGAAAATGCAGATCCATCTGTTTCCACTGTTTAGCTATATGAGATTTGGAAGCTAAATATAAAAATGGAAGGAGTCTATTTTGTGCTTGAGAGAGTGACGTCACCGGTATCCCCAATAAGGTTTCTATAGTTTTCTGTATTGGAACCTTGAACAGCTCAGAAACCACTTGAGAGATCCCTGTCCAGTCCGTCTAACTCTAGTACATTCCCACCATATATGGATAAATGAGCTGATGGTCTTACAACCCCTGAAACAATTTGGGTCTACATATTGCGTCCATTTCACTATTCTTTCAGGGGTAAGATAGGTGCGGTGTAATACTTTAATTGTGGTTTCCAGTATGCTATGATTTAGAGAGCCTCTATAGATATTCCTCCAGGAGACCCTCCATTTTTCCTCCTCCCAGCATTTTCCCATATCTGCCTCCCAATCTTTGATAAAATTGTCTTTAATTGCTAACTTTGGCGAGTTGAATATATCATAGATTCCACTAATTATTCTCTTTGCTGTGGGGTTGCTAATGCATATCCGAGACAACCAGGTCCCCTTAGGAAGACCCTGTTTTCTAATCAATGTCTCAATAAAATGTCTAAGTTCACATTGTGTAATGTTCCTGTAAGGGGAGATGGAATGTGTCAATATTATTTTATTGTCCAGAAGTTTACTATCTTTTATCCAATTCCCTAGCCGATTTAGGCCTTTTGATTTCCACCAACCCTTTGATGTTAAACTTAGACCTTTCAGGGCCTTAGGATAATTAATTATAGGGTCATGGGTGAAGGATTTGAAAACAGGGTGTAGTTCCTCGCCCACTTCCAGCATTGTAATGTATGGTTTATAACAGGATGTCTCAGCTTGTAAACCCAATCAGGGATGTTATCCAGCGAAACGAGGGTGTCCCATGTCAATGGGTTTAGTTAGTGATCCTCAATAAAAACCCATACCGGCTAATGATTGTCAGAGTGGGTAATTGGAATGAATGAGAGCTGGGCAGCCCTGTACTAAATTGGGTAGAGATAGCCCCATCTAGATTAATGTTTATGTTTAAACATTATGTTTTTATTAATTCTTGCCGGTTTTCCAAATAAACTTGCAAACTTTCCTTTGGAAACCATTTAACTCTGAGAGAATAATAGGCAGAGGTATGGATCTGAATAGATATAGGAGTTTTGGAAGCATATTCATTTTAAATGCATTAATTCTACCCAGCCAAGATATTGGAAACCTGCCTTATTTTATCAGGTCTTGACTCAAATATTTCAATAACTTCTATTTCTTTATCTTCCATCACTACATAGTCCAGCTTCGTTCTCCGACTGTGTTTGAGACTACACAGCAGAGGGAAGGAGGCATGCCTGGTACTAAATTGTGCCTACAATTTCTCAAATACAAATACCTATTTCTTTGCTCAGCCAGTCAGTGAATGAGTCCATAAAATAATGAAGATGATTCCCTGTAGCTTCCCATTTTACCTGGACGTGATAATGTAGGAGGTGTGAGTGGGGGAAACCATTTGAGACACACTTTGATGATTCTCAAGGTGCTGCAGTTTGCCAATCCAACTGGCCAAACCACTGCAGTCTGATATCTCTTTTAGGATTAGCAAAAAAAACCTCATAGGTGTGCTGTTTGAATCCCAACGCAAATTTGAAGTATCTTCTTTCAAAAAAATATTCTAATCTGTATTAGTTACAACAAGAAGCCAAAGGGGCTAATACTATTTGACAGCACTTTATTTTAATTCAGAAAAAACAAAACAAACAACATATTCTGTAACCCCTTTTGATTTCTTGTTCTGTGATTGCAGACGTTTGCTTTGGGGTTCCATAAAATAATGGGATTGTACCAGCTATACTATTAAACCACCCCCCTTGAAAATTGATAAGACATGGTGTGCACCAATATGAAATTCACAGTGATGGTCTCATTATCCCACACAGCCAGTAACGTAAGTACCATGTTGCTGTTCTGAAAGGTTTGAACATTCATAGAGAGAAACTAATTTTGGTTTAAAAATCTGAAAAGTACTCATTTTATAGAAAAATCTGTAACTATATCATTAAAAGTGCAATAAATAAAACAGCAATGTAGTTGGTCACTGAAGTATACGAAAAATCAAACATAGAAAAAACTGCCGTATACATTTTCTTTAGATATAACATCCTCTAGTTTATGGTTATGGGTTTTATCAATAGAAGTTGGAGTGTATTTATATGTTCAATTGATATGCCTTGCCACAGAACATCAATTTCCTAGAGAAAGCCCTTTCATGAATATTTTACCATGATAAAATTGTACATTAAGAGCAACAGATAATCTGCACACAGTAAACCTCTTTTGCAAAAAGTGCATGTTTAGTGGATTAAAAATAATCCCTCCAGGCAGTAAAACATATGCTTTTTTGACTTCATTTTCTGAAATAACATACTCTATAAAGCTTTATGCAACACATATATTGGTTATCAGTTTATGCATTGGGGGTTATTAGTAGGTGTTAAGTGCCGTTTTAATTCAACTTCCCCAGAAAAACAGTTGATTTCCTAGTTGGCTATTACATATTCCCAAATGTCATTACATGATGTAGATAAAATTATAGATCAATGTGCATTATGTTGTTAATTATAACCATATATCAATAATAGAATTAGACTATCCCAGTGGATAAGCCACTCGGTAATCATGTCTCTGTTTATGCAACTCCAGTATATCACGTACCACAAGGAAGCAATAGGGATAACTGCCTCACAAATTTTGTAATGGTGGAGCACAAGTTGTGTAGCAAGGGATTTATTTAATGAAAGCAACACAATTGTCTAATATAATATAGGGATCAATGAACTGCAGTAAAAATAAACACAGTGAGCCCGATTCAAGTTACTGGAGCCCGTAAGTGAGGTCGTAAGTTAATTTATCTATACAATTGGCTTCTTTTTGTGAGCTCCGAACGGGTTACGAGTTATGGGCTTGAAAACTTTATGATGGTTAAACCCATAACTTACAGCCTCCCAAAGTCTTGGATCTTTCACTTTCGCAAGAGTTACGATGGCTAAAATCGCAAATCGCTATTCAATTGCTCCAATTCCCCAAGCCTGCAAATGTTTTCACACCCATAAAGGGCAAATGAAGGAGAATATCCTACAAGTGCTAGAGAGGACTCGCAAGGGGGTTAAACACCTCTTTGTAGCACTATAAATGCAAATAAAAAATCAATACTGCACTTTAAACCTTAATCACTATTGCTTCTGACTTGATAAAGAGAGGTGCAATTTTCAGAAGCTTGTCACTCTAACTAAAATGTTTATCCATTAAAAAAGCTATCACTATATACTGCAATACACTAATAATACACACACATATATATATATATATATATATATATATATATATATATATATATATACATATATTATATATATATGTATATATAGATACAGGGTCAGATTTACCTTCTTTGGAGCCCCTCTGCAGTGAAGTGGATGCCTCTGCTGGGCCCTAGAGAAATCCATGGTAAATAAGTAGAAGATGTGTGTGTGAAAGGGGTTTTAACATTTCTGGAGAGATATGGTTACCTTTCCTGAAGCAAGAAGTCTGCTTCTGGGCCATTGAGGGGGAGGGGTGTAGCATCAATTTCAATATTCTTCAATTAAATACTGCTTTCTGTTTCCTCCTTCCTCAACCCTCCCTCCAAAGAAACTCTCATTATCCAGCTCTCATGATGTGATGTAACAAACACAAAATGGATTCCTATACTCATAAACAAACTACAAAAAAACAGATTCCCCCCAAAAATGTTTATGTCCATAACTTACACATACTTCACAAACAAGTGTCTTTCTTGAAATGCAGTGATAAAACAGAATGCCATTTTAATATTAGGAATCAGCGAGTATTTGATCAGGATATGTCTCCCCAGCTAATAGCCTTTCCTTATAATATATCATACAAGAATGTTTAGTTTACATTTATTTGTGTGTACTATATTTCTGAAGGGGGCAGTCAGCCAGACACACATTATGATCACTTAGCACACACACAGACAAAACACAGAAATAGACACACACAGACATAGAAACACACACAGATACACACAGACACACATCATGATCACTTAGTCCATACACACACAACTGAAACACAGACACAAACACAACACAATAGATGCACACACCAGTAGAGTAATAAAAACATGACAAAATGAGTGATGGATAAGCCTGCTTTCATTTACAGGGAATCTGCCAGTTAGCCAGAGTACTGAGACAGAGAAGCTTTGTGTTTTGGTGGACATGATGTGGAGGTGCAGACCAGGGAGGTGGTAATATACATGTGTGCTTGATGTCAGCGAGCAAGAGGTAGTGAAATTACACTGCTCCACACACAATTCCCTCAGATAATAAAACCAGAGTGGAGCCATGTTTTATATGACACAGTTAACCCCAGTAGATAGATAGATAGATAGATAGATAGATAGATAGATAGATAAATAGATAGACGGACAGCTCCAACATTGCAGATATATACAGAAAGTTCTGTCATACACATATCTATCTATCTATCTATCTATCTAATTTTTTGCTAGTGCTACAACAGTGAATGGAATTTATACAATCCAATTCCTGCTGTCAACAACTGAAATTATAATTATAAATAATATAAAACTCATGACCATGGCAAGATCCATTGGGCGTTAGAATAAATGAACACACTGACCCAGCGTTTCTTGGGAAAATTACGGGCCACAGCATTATTAAAGCAACCATAAAACAATAACCAATTAAAATAATTAACATTGTTACATCACAGCTCAAATAACATCCCGGAGGAGGAGTCCGGCCCGGTCAGTATCTCACACCCTGAGCCCAGAGCCTCCCAGTGCTTTACTAAGCACGCCCATGAGGCAGGGCAACGCCCACTTAAGCCTGTGTGCCGGCTGCCTCACCTCCCGCCAACCAAAGACATTTCTACTTGCATCCTAACATAGAAATCTCTAAATCCTCACCCTTCAACTCTTTACCACCCCTTTTTTTTTTTTTTTAACCTAACTTAAGCTTGCTGAACATTGCAACCTCACCCCCTAGACATACCTTCCTAGATATCTGCTACTTTCCTAACTGACCACCAACTCAAGGGGAGGGAGGGAATCAGCTTAATGCCCGGTGCGGAGTGAGGAGGAAGCCAGCAAAACGGGTGGAAGTCCCTCCTCCTACCCCCAGCCAATCGGAAGCGCCCAGGCTCCGCCGGGTCACGCAGCGCTGCATCAGACCCGGCGTGCCTGGGCTGCCTCCGCGCCGGCCATGACGCATAGTAGCAATGGTTATCAGTTATGGTAGAGCTCTATATACATTTTTATTTTATAAGGAATTTTTTGCCAAATTTCAAGAAATTTCCTTAAGCTAATTTTTTGTTACATTTTATTATGTTATGGGTTTGATACCCCATAGGATTTTTACAAGAGGAATCTCTGCTCTTCTGTAGCAAAGCATTGGTTTGCGTGAAATTAGGCAGGTAGTGATTATTGTGGTGTCCATACTCTTCTTGGAATTAAGATAAAGTAAGTCATTTTTGAGTGCATATTTTTCTTGAGATGGTTAAACGCAATGTAGATGCATGCATAAAATCTATATTTGTTTATTTATTTTATTTCTAACCTTAATTTGTAGTGTGCTTACATATTCCGTATCACTAAACAGGGTAAATACAAGTCAAAAACTAATTTAACAAATTACAAAAGATTGGAGGGCCCTGTTATTGAGTTTAAAATAAAGCATACAAAGTGTTTTCTCTAAAACAACCTGTAACATAGAAAACTTGCAAACTTACAGCTCAGAGCGTATGGGTGAGGTATAAAAAGGCAAGGTACAATATATTGAGCATATTAAGGCTGATGGTTATACGCTTTTTTAAATAGATGAGTATTTAGTGAGGTTTTGAAGGCAGGAGGATATTCTAGTGAAGCAAGGCAAGGAGTTCCACAGAATAGGGGTAGCATGAGACATGTCCTGAAAGTGGGAATGAGAGGAGGCGATAAGAGAGGGGGATAGAAGAATGCCGTTAACAGAACTAAGAGGACTGCTGGGAAAGTATATACAGACAAGAGCAGAGATATAAGAGGGTGCATAATTATTAAGAGCTTTATATATTTGGGTCAAGATTTAAAATTTTATACTGGAGTTTATGGAAAGTGTAGTGACTGACAGAGAGGAGACACTGAGCGTTGCGTAAGGTAGATGAGTCTAGCGGATTCCTTCATTATAGACTGAAGTAAAGAGAGGTGGGTGATGGCGAGACCAGCAAGGAGAGTGTTGCAGTAGTTGAGACGGGATATGATAAGAGAGTGTATTAGAATGATTAAAATTACAAGATTTAGTGATGGATTGTATGTGAGGAATGAAAGAGTGGGCACGATCCATTAAAACCGCAAGACAACAGGCCTGAGTGGTGGGAGTGGTAAAGGCATTGTCACAGTGGGAGACGTGTGAGGAGTATTTGTTTATTTGTGTTGACAGATGTTACAAGTCAAATTCATGGCTGTATATTATGAAAATCTGTCATGGAACAGTGGTAGTAAATCCATTGATATAGCCATTGAACAAGTTCTGATATACAAGTATGTTATTTACATTTTTACTGCTTATACAATTATTCATTATGGACAATCCCATGAAAAATAGATAAGACTTTTATTTGAAATTAGTTCAGGTGATCTTCAAAGAATATTGGGCATAATTAGATAATCTTGCTATATTCAATTCCATATCCATAATGCATATGGCAACCTGGAGTAGAGTTCTTCAAATATACATATTGTGCCAGAGATTAGTTGATTTTACCAGACAACTGATGTCCCATTCTTAGAAATTATTGTTCTTCAAATAGACCTTACTAAAATATTATATTCAGTTAAATGACAACGGAAGTGCCATATTTATAGTATGATGTTTTGTAGAACTTGATAATAATTAAATGTAAATAAATAATCAGTCTTTCATTTTTAACTATTGTATTGAATTTTGCTTTAATGATGGAAATGTTGTCTTCATTGCTAAAATCATTAGAAGCTTGGGAGGAGTAAAATTTATATTCACATGTTTTGAAAACATCCTCAAATTGCGCACTTGATAAATGAAGTAAATGGAATTCTAAGTTGCAAAAGGATAACCCTCCTCCTCAAACTACAGACAGACTAGAAGTCTAAGATAGAATTCCCCATGACAAGGTTATTTAACTATAAGATTTTCTCTAAAATGTATTTATGTTCCAGTGTTGTATAACGTTGTTGGTTTGTAATATACTTTACAATCATGTGAAGATCTTACTGGTGAAAGTCATTGATTTTTAAAGATAGTCTTTAAGTTGTAATGGAAATGTTATTCATGGGTGTCCTCAATCCTTTACTACCCCTCAGGAAAATGTTTGGTCCTATTGAATAAACAGTGGATTGCAGGACCACTGCAGTTCAAGAAAACTTGCACATGTTTTGAGGAATGTAACAAACTAACAACAGTAGCAGCTGTTGTTAACATTATTAGAGAAGAATGGGTATATATAGAAGACACAGGCGGAGGTACCGCCGGTGCAGATGGTGCAATGCACCAAGGCCCTCACCTGGAGTGGCCCATTGTAGTCTAATCCTGGGGGGTTGGGTGGGAGAGCCTGGGAGCCTACCAGCAGGCAAATAAAAAAATAAATTGAGAGTACCGGGCCTGTTCAGAAGGAGTGAAGGCAGCTCCGCCTGCCCCTGCTGTGCTCTGCCAGTAGATAATGCTGAGAATTGTAGTCTATCTAAATATATATATATATATAAATATTTTTATGTATATATATATATATATATATATATATATATATATATATGTATATATATATAAATATATGTATATATAAATATATATATATATATATATATATATATGTGTGTGTGTATATATATATATATATATATATATAATAAACTGACTATTCTATCATATGTGTGATCATACAGTATATATATATATATATATATATATATATATATATATATAAATAAATGAAAGTGTCCTGGGGAAGTTACGATTGCAAAAATCTCAAATCGTTATTCAATTGCTCCGATTCTCCCTCGCTAAGCAAGCCGCCAAGGCTGCAAATGGCAAAAGTAAAACCCCAAGTTACTGGTTCCAAGGAGGATTCGCAAAGGGCTTAAAGATATGTCCGGGGCACTTTAAATTCAAATGAAAATTCAACACGGCACTGTAAATGATGGGGAACACAACGTAGGACATTAGAATTATTTTCACAACAGTAAATATGGAAGCCCGTAAATATGGAATATAACATTTACATTTTTAATATGTAATTTTCAGGGTTATATCAATCTCGGGAATCAATTAGTTAATACATATCAAGCCACCCACATGGACTATAACATTGGCTTCATTCATTTTTAGTTATTTGTACATTACGGGTTTGAGAGTTTGCAGGTCTGATCGCATATCGGACCCCGAATTGCTAGTTGATTGACATGTCATCTTCATGTTTTACTGACGTAATGTTGACGGGCTTCGTTTCTATTGGCTGTTTCTACATCGGGAGTTATGGCTTGCTTAATTGCTCATGTTCACGCCCCGAAATGCTACATAGGATGCCATGGTTTACGATATGTGCTATCGGGCCGGGACTTGCGGGATTGGCAAATCGAATAACACCGTAAGTCTAGGACCACTTGAATGAGGCTCCATGACTTTTTCCATGCCAAATTACGCTTTTAGACTCAAAGTTTTCAAACATATACATTTTCTTCATTGTTTAGTGGTCCTTTAATGATTTATTTATTTCTAGTTTTGAAAGGTAAACAAATGTATCTTCAATGTATCTTGTGTCCCCCCTCTCTCTCCCCTGTGTCTCTTCTCCCCTCTCCCTTCCCTGTGTCTCTACACCCCTCTCCCTTTCCTAGGTCTCTTCCCCCCTCTCCCTTCCCTGTGTCTCTTCCCCCCTCCCTTATCACCCTCCTCAACTCCCCTCCTCATTCTCAACCTCCCTCCTCAACCCCCCTCCTCAACCTCAACCCCCCTCCTTATCCTCAACCCCCTCCTCAACCTCCCTCCTAAACCTCAACCCCCCCATCCTCAACCCCCCATCCTCAACCTCCCTCCTCATCCTCCCTCCTCGTCCTCAACCTCCCTCCTCATCCTAAACCCCCTTCTCACTTTACCCCTCTAAATACCTCCCCATCTCCCTTTCCCCTCACTTACCTTCATCTGCAGCTTCTCCTCCGGGCCACCGCTCCTGCCTGCGTCGGCACCCGGTATATGCTAATGAGGTGACGTCACATGCGCGCCACGTCATTAGCATTGGCCAGGTCAAGACACAGGAAGGAGCGTGGTGGCCGGAGTAGCAGCTGCAGATGGAGGTAAGTGAGGGGAAAGGGAGAGGGGGAGGTATTTAGAGGGGTAAAGTAAGGAGGGGGGTTTAGAATGAGGAGGGGGTGCTTAGAATGAGGAGGGGAGTTGAGGGTGAGGAGGGGAGAGGGAAAGAGACACAGGAGTTAGAGAGACACGGGGGGGGGTAGAGAGACATGGGGGGTTAGAGAGACACGGGGGGGGGTAGAGTCACTCGAGTATAAGACGAGGGTGCCCTTTTTAGCCTTAAAAAAAGGGCTAAAAAACTCGGCTTATACTCGAGTATATACGGTATATATATATATATACAGTATATATATATATATATATATATATATATATATATATATATATACCTCTACCATGGATACTTCCAAATAACTGGTTAGTGTTTGTGACTCTTCAGGAACCATCCACAAATGAAGCTCTTGGCATTCAGTTTAGGAAACCTAAATATAGAACTAGTGTAAGTGTTAAATATAAATGACCCAAAATACAAATGAAGGGAGACTTTAGCATTTCTTTCATTTTAACTGCAGCTCTTCTCCTTTCAGTGAACAAAAAAAGAACCCCTATTGTTACATATTAATTCTCTGACCATGTGTTAAGGAATGGGATACCATGCCCTTAGAAGTCCTGCCAGTAATAGTCTGCCAAATTCACTCTCAGATGCCTGTGTCGAATATAGCATTTTTTACTTTGAACAAGAATTTCACTCTCAGTACTTATATGGAACTAAAAAGGGATTCAGACATGATCTTCTTGATTGCTTACATCATTCTATCGCTTTATTATTAAATATTATTACTTAACTAGCGAATTGCCCGTCAAAAAATGACGGGCATGAAATCGTATGGCAGGGAATGTTGTTTTATCCATTTTTTACCGTGAGTACCTTCGGCGCTCCTTGCGAAGCTTGCGCTGAGCGCCTTTGGTGCTCATAGCTCGCCTCGCAATGAGCGCCGAACTGTTGATTTTTTTTTGTTTTGTTATTACAGGGGCTTTTATGTGTATATGTATTCTTGTATGCCAATGAAATAATGAATAAATTAATAAATTAATATACTTTATCTATTCCTAAGTAATATATGCAGGAAGCATTGTGCTGAAGAGCTGACAATCTGTTTCGATGTTCCTGCAGCATCCAATGTAGATTTGTACGGTTCTGGAGCTGGGGTGTAAGTGTCAGCAATGTGTGCAGTGTAAATATACTGCGTGCGCGAGGGGAAGCCGTTAGTGTAGCTGTGTACTTCCGCATTGTGTAAGTTAGTGTTGTGAAATGGCGCAAATGTGTATGTGCTACACTGGTGTGTGATTTTCCGTGCTTAGTAAAAGTGTATCTTTACCTCGTACAGCTTTTTAGAAAATCTGTATGTGCTTGGTGGTGTTTTGCGGCTTTAGGGTCCTGTAGCCTCGTTTCATTATTTTTTTCGGCTGCCATTTTTTCTCTCGGATTTTCGTGTGTGGACTTAAATTGAGGTGTAACTTCACTTGCAGAGATCCTGGGTGCCCCCCCCCCTTGCTGTGGGTAAGCTTTTTATGTATTTTTTGTGTGTATTTATTTATGTTTTCAGGTGCGCGCGGTTCGGCCGTTATGGACGTATATTTGCGAGGTCAAAATGTTTATTTTTTTCTAAGTCTCGCGGTTCGTATTTTTGTGTGTAAGTACGTATATAGTGATTGCGTTTTAGATCTATTTTGATAAAGTGCCGATTGTGTGGGTGTTTGTAAAGCGAGGCAATCGGTTGCGAGCCTTGCGGGACTTAGGCTGCAATGAGCACCATAGGCGCTCATTGCAGGCCTCACAATGAGCGGCGCAGACCCTCATTGCAAGGCCTGTGGGACTTTGCTGCAACTGCGTGCCTCTGCCGCAATTCCGAGGCACGCGTGACTTACGAAACCGTACGTGTACATACACTATGCGCCTCGCAAAAAAACGACTTAAACGCCCGAACAAAGGAACTGGAAAGACCTGAAAAAAATAACAAATATGCCTCAAATGAACTTACACATTCACACACAGCACAGTGGAAGAGCCAGGGAGTGTGTGAGTGAGGTTGCAAGTTAATTTGAACCATATTTGGCTTTTTTTTCAGGAATGAAAATCGCCTAAGCGACAAAGAAAATGGCTGCCGAAAAAACTCAACGCCACGAAAACGAGGCCGAAAGATGTAAAACTAGCACCAAGGATGTAAAAATTGCTCTGAGGGCCCATAACCTCGCATTTGGGGTAAAACAACTTGCTAGACTTCTGACGGGCACTCTTCTAATAATTATATAAAAATCAGATTACAAAATAGAATCGAAACAAGATGGGTTTGGTGGCTCTAGATGTAATTGGGTATAGTGACCTTTTACTTAGGGTGCCACTAAGGGTCAGAAATACATATTAAACAATGGAAGAGAAAAAGGGAACCCTTTTAATAGTGCACACCTATGAATCTCAGCAATGTAAGAGATCCAATTGATTTAAAACTTAGCTTTTAATAATTTACTTAAAAATAGATGCTATTAAAGCTAAAAATTCAGACGCTGCATTTAGAACAGGAGGTGGGAAGAGATATAGGGATATGATTTGACTGAACTTATAAAAAAGGGCGTTAGTACTCCTTTGAATATTGTCTCTAAGGTGCTGTGGTTACAAAGGTGCTATAATAAAGTGCTATAATAAAGTGCTAATAATAAGGTGCTAATTGTGCATGCAAAACATTATGTGTTTTGCCCTATTGAATAGATATAGCATATATCTTGTGCTAAGTAGAATACAATTGTATTGAATTGTTTTAATAAAGTGCTGTATTGGGCTATATTGCAGGAGTCTAAAACTGCCTTATAATGTATTACAGAATATCCCATATATTATTCCTCGTGGTTCCCTATTGTTAAACTCCTGTTAGGAGTAACTAGATGATTCAGGAACCTTTTATAGTTTAAGTCTTTATTTAGATATATCGCTGTGTCCCTGATAATCTGTATATCTCCTATAGCGTGGAGATCGCGGATAGGACGCCTCGCGATGACGTCACTAACACGTGCCTCACGTTGCTGCGTCTCTCCCGACGCACGTTTCTCAATTTCTTCAGGGGTTCCTAAAGCGAGGCAAACGGTTGCGAGCCTTGCGGGACCATAGGCGCTCTTTGCAGGCCTCACGATGAGTGGTGCAGACCCTCATTGCGAGGCCTGTGAGACTTTGCTGCAACTGAGGGTCTCACGCCCGAACAACGGAACTGGAAAGACCTGAAAAAAATAACAAATATGCCTCAAATGAACTTACACATTCACACACAGCACAGTTGAAGAGCCATGGAGTGTGTGAGTGAGGTTGCAAGTTAATTTGAACCATATTTGGCTTTTTTTTCAGGAATGAAAATTGCCTAAGCGACAAAGAAAATGGCTGCCGAAAGAACTCAACGCCACGAAAACGAGGCCGAAAGACAGAAAACTAGCACCAAGGATGTAAAAATTGCTCTGAGGGCCCATAAACTCGCATTTTGGGGAAAACAACTTTGCTAGACTTCTGACGGGCACTCTTCTATTAATTATATAAAAATCAGATTACAAAATAGAATCACTGATGGACCAGTTGTGGATAGGTTAAGTATCCTTATTAGAAACTTTATAATAAAAACAGTCAGTAAGGTGCTTCATATGGACAGTCAATAAAGTGAATGAGACGGCAAATTAAAGTGACTCTGATGATGCAGTCTTGTTATATACTGCACTCAAAAGTAGAGAGTGCTAATGCATATATCAAGCTTTTCTCATATGCCTTTCAACCCTCTATCTGTGTGTGTCATTAGAGGACAGCTTTGGGACAGTAACTTGCGGGTTTGAGCAATTGAATAGCATAGTAACAGGTGCCCGCAACACAAGCGCAGACATACGGCCTACATTGATCGAGTTGCGGGCTTGCAATTGAATGAAGGCCTATGTTACTATGCAATGCTTTCTTATTCCTCAGTGTAGTCAGTATCGTAACATGCTATCAAGGCTAATAATAATAAATACAGTGACAAAATCCCATAAAAAGCTTGTTTGTTGCATAGGTCTATAAATGACAAGTTCTGGACATAAAGGCAATTTTGTGCTTTTATTAGATTAGCATTGTTTGAATATGATGCCACAGACCAGCTACTATTTTTTACTTGGAATGCCTTCGTTTTCCATGTGCAACCAAATGTTAAAGTTAAGCATGATACAACTGATTACAGAAAAAGTCTTGTCATGGAGAATATTATATTAGTTTTCGTACAGATTTTGCTTGTTCTTTCAATCTATCCAATATCTTTTACAGAACAGACAGAAAACAAGATATGTCTTAAGGGAAGTGCATCAAGGGTAGTTCATGATTACTTGCAGATGTTCTTCTGGATAACTATTTATTTTGACATATTCAAACATTTTGAGATCAAATTAACTACTGTTGACAAAAACATAAAAAGCTATGTAAATTTCACAATGTACATATTGTCGATTTTACCTTTAACACTGTAAAATGCAACACACCATTGAACTATGAGGAAAGCATGGAAGGCATTACAATTACTTGCGCGATAATCCCCAATAACAAAAATGCATTTAAAAAATATTGTTTTTTATCATATGGTGAAATGGTCATGCATATGCCAATATGAAAAGCCATGCAGCAAGATGCAGAAAGCAATTAAAGACACACTACCTGATTAAATAGCAACACAAAAACATGAAACTCATGCCATATTAACCCTTTCTCACTCACAGAGGCTCTAATGTGGACTCTGAAATATATATATATATATATTGCATTTACATCTTGCTCATCACATCTGCATTTGGAAAAAAGAAATAGTGGCCATATTTCACCGCCACATCACATAAATCAAGTACCCGGGGAACATTTTAATATTTGTTGTTCAGCCATTCAGTCGTGTCTGACTCTCTGTGACCCTATGGACTGCAGCACATTTAGCTAGGTTTCTGCCTGTGCTGTTCCACATGATTTGCATACTAAAGCTACTGGAGTTGGTTGCCAGTTCCTTCTCTATTAGACTGTGATTTGTTTGACCTCTCTGCTATCACCCACCTACAGTGGCTCTACATGATATAGCTCACAGCTTCATTCAGGTACACAAGCCCCTTCACCACCACTACTTTGCAAACGACAAGGTGACCATACACCACACTAATCTACTCTAACCCATCAGGAAGGGCTGCAAAAACACATGGAGGCTGTGCAGAGGCATATGGAGCGACAGCCAACTCACCTCCATCTCTGCTACGCCCATCCTGGAAAGTCCCAGGGGGCACATCCCTCCCCACCTCCTGCTCTCCTCCACCTTTACCTCCGCTCCCTGGCTTGCTGCCTCCTCTACCTCTCTCCATATCTCTCCTCAGTCACTCTCCTCCTCCCGTGTTCCCCTCTTTCTCCTCACTTTCCTTCTCTCCTCACTCTTCTCCTCTCATCACTTTCTATCTCTCTCTCTCTAGCACTCTCTATCTCTCTCTCTCTCTCTGGCACTCTCACTCGCTATCTCTAACACTCTCTATCTCTCTCTCTGGTACTCTCACCCGCTTTCTCTACAACTCTCTATCTCTCTCTCTAACAATCTCTATCTCTCTCCGGTACTCTCTATTTCTTTCTAACACTCTCTATCTCTCTCTCAGTCTCTGTCTATCCACCTCTCTCTCTTTATCTCTCTCAAAAACCCACCAATGCCTTGAGTGTTGACTTTCTCAGCCACAGCACAGTCAAAGATTTATGTTTTTTCCAGTCTTTTAAACCGGTTCTGGCGTCGTTGATTGGCGTCCTCCGCTTCCTATTGGTTAATTGACCTGTGACGGGATTGCAGCTTACGGCCTTGACTAATTTTGGCTCGCTTCATCGGATCAGATACCCGGAAGCGTTACTGGTGAAAACTCGCTTTATGGGCTTGAAGCTTCCGCTAGTAACTCGCGCCCTTGCTCAATTGAATAGCATCGCAATCAGAGACCGCAACATACCCGCAGACATTCGGCCGTCTGCAATCGAGTTATGGGCTTGGAATTGAATGTGGCTTTTACAGTCTAAATTATTTCATTCATTTTACACTCAACATAAACATACGATATTTGAGTTGAGCACTTTTTTCCGAGAGATCTTGGGGAGATGTATCTCAAAGATTTTTAGACTTTAATAATCTAGAACAACGGTTGTATTTTCACATTTGCAAGGCTGCAGTATATTTATTTAAACTAGTGTTTCATTAAAATTATAATAATTTAATATATGGTGGGGAAAAGAGCGATAGAAGCCCTCCACCGTACATTAGTGCAGTAAATAAATAGTACATTTGTGTTCACATTTGAATGTCTAAAACAAGTTAAAAAACTTGTTTCATGCCCATAAATTCAGAGAAATACAGTTATTACACTGCATTCTGGGAACCTCTTGCAATCCATAACCATAATAAACATGGCTTCCCTTAAGCATATGCCCGCTGAATAAAATAGTGGGTGGTCAGTCCCACCAACTGGGATCTCAATCTCTAAAATGATAGCGATTTATAGCAGCTAAATATAATTTGTCACTTTAAGCAAATAATCTCCATCTAAATCACAGACACCAAGACAGACCCTTGGAAGTACAGAAGACAACTTGTGGGGATGGTGTATGTCTTTTGACTATTCCTACGTTATGAACCTTCTTTCAGTTAGAATTTCTCTGTTATTAGTTTATGTTTTTAATATAATACACTTTGCTAAGTTTTTATAATTTATAAACATGAGAGTGCTGTTTTTAGATTGTGTTTAGTGGTCTTTTTATACTTTTTCTTTTTTTCATAACAACCTTTTATCATTAGATCAATATGGAAAAACAGACAGTTGTGTTGACAAATAGTTATTTGAATCTGGCAAGTGGTAATAAAGATTTTTTTTTTGTAGGTGCTAATGAAAAGCGGAGCAGAATGGCACTGAATGACAGTATTCGGCAGGACACAGGATATGTGCCGCATTATGCACTCAATGAGGACCCCTTTCAATCAAAGCTCTCACCGATAGCTGATATCACTGCTGGGATATACTTACTAATAATTGGTAAGAAAGTGCATAATGGTGATTTTTCAGTGACTTGATACATATGGTCAGATTAATAACATGGGAGGCTCTCACTGGATACTCATTGGGTCAGATTAATGTAGATTGTCAGGTGGTGTTAAGGGTTAATATCAGTTTTATAGTTAGTTATCATATGAAACCGCCATTGCAGTCTCGAGAACCACTTTCTAAGTTCATACACCACATGATTTTTATTGTAATAGAAGACCCAATATTTTTAAAGGCAGTCAGGTTTTGCAACCCATTGCCATAGAGACTGTGACAGCAAATTAAATAGCTCACTTTAAAATGGGATATATTATTCAGTGTAAAAAGTATACACAGTTATTTATATTAAGTAGAATAGATAGGGTACGGATTTAGGAATTCATCTGTCAGTCTGTCAGTTTTTGGGATCAGGAAGGATTTTTTTTTCCAAATGGGACAACATGCCTCAGATATGAAACATGGCAGCATGCAGGCGAGTATACAGGGAGAAAAAACGGTTCATCTGCTGACAAGCTGCTAGTGTGTTGGCTTTTTAAAAGTAAGTAAGGAATAAATTGTATATGATAATTAAGTTGCAGAGAAAAATAAGTAAACTGGAGCAAGCAATATTGCCTTTTTTCTTTCTTATGGACAAGAAAACAAATATTTTCACTAAGAATTGTTCTTGCATGAGTGATAATAGAGTGTTCCACATTGCATAAAGAAAACTCTTCAAATGGTAAACACTTAAGGAAGAAGGTTAATACAATGTATTAAATGGCCTATCCATATAAAATGTGTATATGGATGTATAAGCTATTCACAAGAGGAGTCCTTGACAGTGGTTGTGATGTAAAACACAATGGAGCACATGTCAAGGAAATGAGGGCTCATATCTATTCAATCGAAGTCCATATTTGCAAGCACGTAACCAAGCAAGCCTTTGAAAACATTGCTATTTGAAATATAAAGGAACTTGTTTAAATGCATATAATGGGTCTGGCCTTAAATGACAACTGTAGTTCAATAAATAAGACACTTGTTTGTGAAATGTGTTAGCAGCTGTGTAAGCTATAGACATAGAAAAATCAGAATTTTTGCATTTCCTGAGAACTGTATCAGCAGGCTATGTTTTTCTATACATCAGTGGAGGATGAGTAGGAAACAGATACCTCACATAGCTTTGTTAGATAATTGGATATGACTGAATTTGATAACACACCCCTTCCCCTTCATAGGCTGAGAAACAGTCTGCTTGCATTAGGAAATGCAAGCATTGCTCGCTAGAGATGCAAATGCCTCTGCCTCACCCATTATATCAACCAACGTAACATGGATGCCTCCAGGCTCCAGCAAAGGCATCAATATTTGTTTCTAGCTTAACAACTTTCCCCTACTTAATTATGATTCAGTGAGGCTCACAATTTTTAAACATATAGATTTTTTTACTTTTTACATTAGCCCTTTCAATATGATAAAAATGCTTGAAAAAAAATGTATTACATCTGCAAAGGCTTTCTTTGTCTTTTTTTTTTTTTTTTATGTTATACACTCCAGGATTTTCAAAATTTGGTTTGAAAGGGAATTTGTTTTTCAGCCAATCCTATTCCAAGATTTTGTTCACGTAAATCATACGCATGTTCACTAACCACAAATGCTTTTTCCTCTAGGGACATTGAATTTATGAAAGCTTTCCTACTTCAAACAGAGGACCAAAAAACAAATTTGGAAAAAGCAAATTTCTGTTTTTTTAGAGCTTTTATATAACCTAATTATTCTTCCAGCTGACCACCCCCATGGCTACATGCGTGTGCAGAATGTCCATAAACGCTGTCTACCATAACAAAACACTGGCTATACTAAGGAAAAGCCCTAATTGCAAAGGAAAAAAGTTGAAAATTATTCTTGCAGTAGCGTATATAAGCATTAAGGGAGCTTGTAATTTATCGTTCCTTCAGGACCTATGATCTTCCTAACTGTATCCCCCATACATGCAATATATTGGCTGCAGTATCCATGACTCCCCTAAATCTGAAAGCTCCAAATCTTCCATTGTAGGGGGTAAGGTTTAGGTGCCATATGGGGGACCAAAAGCATCCCCATGATTATAGATTTAGGGGATAGTAGGGACTTCCATGGTATAGGGATTAATGTTAGGTACCATGGGGGTCCATAAGGAACGATGGTATAGGGGCTTATTTTAATTGCACCGGGGGTGCATAGAGACCAGTTGGGTATACCATTGACTGTGAAATCCGATGGGAAACTCAGGAGGTTGTGGGGTTTGATGGGGAAATCCTAGGGGAAACACAGGCTCATAGGGGTTAGTGGTAGCAGTCCCTTAATTTTGTCGCATTTGAGCAATCAAGGTATTTGTTTCTTCATAGCTACGGATTTGACGTGTCCAGCCTTCTCTGAGGCATTGTTCTGCCTTTACAAGGGGTTAAGGGTACCCTGAAGCTTGTTTAAAAATGTGGGCACTCAAAAAGACTTCTAAGTACACTTCAGCTAGATTGGATACCGTTACAGGAGGCATGTGCTAGATCTTTCTAAAATAATTACAGGACAGGCACTTGTGGCTTAGGATATTAGGGACATTTCGAAGACTTGGATCTAGTAGGTTAGATTTATGTGTGTGATGTTATAACTCGGTAGTGATGTACGAGTGAACTTCACACAGAGTTTTTCTTACGAGAGCCATGGAATAGAACCGAGGGTTGGGTTTAAGGTGTGGAAGCAGGTATCCCCTTCCTTTCCCTTTCCTTTTTTTTTTTGACATCATTACTGTAATGCTTAAATTGTTATGAACTATGGTTAATTTATAGATATCATTCATGAATCAACAATTTATTTTTGTTATAGCCCACCATGGCTATGGTAAAAGTATAATTGATTAATTTAGATGAGATATGGATTGTACACTTGTAAAAATGTGTAGTATTGTTTACATTTTTTTTTCTGTTTCTTCTTTTCCTTCGTTTTCTTATGTTTGGATAAATGTTTAAATGTCTAATTTTATGTAAAATAAAAATTGTATGAAAAAAATATACATATCAGGAAATATTAAATATAATATACAGTAGACTCTCAGTTAACCAGAACTCAAGCAACCAGAACTCTCAAGCGACCAGAAAAAAGATTGAATACTGTACTTAAAATTAAAGTTACATTTCACAGGGCTCAACAAATGCCAGGTGCCAGGTGGTCATGCCACAAAATGCTTACAGGCACCTAGATTTCATCCACGGTATGTCTCTGCAATTCAGTGTTACCTGGAAGCAGACAGACATGAGTGACTGAGCCAGTGCAGTGTTGGCGTTACATTCCCTGGGTTCAGCACCGCTCCCTCCAGCCAAACGTACCTGTGTGTAAGTGAGGAGTGAAAGCTGCTGCTGCTAGAACAGCCCTCACTGACAAATATACTTAGCAGAGCATCCTATGTGCAGCTAATCTAGGCCTCTTTTAATAGTAACTCTCAAGCAGCCTATTCTCTGTGTATTCTATATATACTAACACCCATTCCCTGGGTTATAATAACCTTGTGACAGGAAATATATGATAATATTTAGACTAGTGTAATATTGTATTTTGTTGTGATCTAGTATGTTTTATATGCAATAAAACCATTAATTACAAAAAGGCACCATTTAAATTGAACACTTTAAGCATTTAAAGGCATATTTAAGTTTTCTGGATTATGAATTAATCTAAGGTGAATCAGTAGTGTATGAAAACATTTATTTGCATGAAAAAATACCAAAATAAACAAACGCACCCTGATGTTTGCTAAATCTCTTGAGTTTGCAAGCAGTTGCTTTTGTGAGCTGACACCCCTTGATATCTTTGCTAAAAGTAGCATAATATTCATAATTTGTTCTGGTAAGTTACAGGCAGTGAATACATTTTAATAGATGGTAACAATCAGTGATTGCAGTTTGAGCAGGAAGGAATCATGGGATGTGTTGTCCCCCTGTAGAAGGAAGTAGAAGAAGTCTGAACACTGATCTGTAGATGTCTGCATTGAACTGCTGCTACCTTGAAGGTGATCTTTAACATAAAAGAAACTTAATTTAAGGTGGAACTTGCCCTTTATACACCCAGCACTATCAACAGCTAAAATAGAAATATAGCAATCCAAAATGCTAGGTCTTTCAACATGAATTTTGATAAATGAAATCTCAAGTTGCACATTTGTCAAGCAGCCTATTTACGGTGACGGTTGCCCATTAAATATTAAGTGCATATAATAATTAATAAATTTAATAAAACATTAAAACCATTTTTCCTATTATCAAATTCAGTTGTTCAAGAGCATAATGTAAATATAGAACTATAGTGCCCCTTTAATTAAAGTAAAAGATAAAGCATAAATATAATGGAAACCTGTAAATTACACAATGTAAGGAAAACTATATTTTCAGATACATTTTAGATAATAAATGGCTAAATGTTTTTTCGAAACATTTATTTTTTACAAACAATAACATAGCTTCTGATTTATTAAGATTTATATACAATTATGTGGTTTGGAATCCGCCATTTTGGGTTTAGCTGGTTAACTAAAGTTTCATGGAATATTAAAGAGGCAGCTTCTACGTGCTTCTATGTGCACAATGGGAAAATGGCATCTAAAACTACTTTCAACAGGACTAATGGAAATCACATTAGTTAACTTGGACACACCCTCCTGAAAAGACAATAGAATACCACAGTAAGGAAAAATTGTATATATATAAGTTACAGATGTATTTATTTATACATATGTAAAAAAAAAAATCTAAAATTCTAGGAACATTTCCACCATTATGAAGTATAGTTATTCAAAAGACCATATAGAAAAAATGTGACTACAGTTATATTAAAGACACATTGAAAAATCCTACAACATGATATAATTAAAAAAAGCTCATTACTGCTAACAATATAAGTCCCTGTTTATGCAATATTCAGAGGCTTTCTGGTTAATTTAATGGAACATACCTTAGTGTATTGACATTTTAATAGAATTACCCATTGAACTGAATACATTAAGTGTAGTCATTGTATGGTTCATAATTGTTGCTGGAACATAATTATGAATGAATGCTTATGACCAGAAGAGCCTCTGGCACTGACATCCATTCAATATAAATTAAACATCAGCTGCTTCCTGTATATATATATATATATATATATATATATATATATATATATATATATATAAACAAGAGATTGTATTCTGGTTGTCCAGCAAAAAAAAAAAAGATGAATGGGTTGAATTATAACAATGCACAATAATTATTAGGGAGTTGGGAATTGTTTATAGGACCTACAAAGTCCGCTATTTATTGGATACTCATATCAAAAACTAGAAAACATAATGAAAAGCATATTTTTAGAAAGTAAAAAACAAAAACAAAGCCTTTATTATCTTTACAGCTATACGTGTGTCATCTGTTTTGAAGCCCAGGCCAGTAAGGCCGAGTCTGAGGGTGGCACCATATAAGGATGGGTAATTTTGGAGTTGCTTGGAAGAAATAAACAATTTTTCTCATTGCAGTAAATATTTCCTTTTAAATTGTAACATACTGATTAATACTCACATTTACCTCACGTTTATCATTAGCACAACCACAGAACAGCAGAACATGGGTGCAGGTTTATTTATTTTTCTTGGGTATTGGTTCCCAAAAATAAAAATGACATGAAAAATAACGTTTAGTTTAAGAAATATACGAAAATCATCAACTCATGAGGATGTCGGGTTATATATTTTATTTACATTTGCTAATTATCTACTTTAGTTCCTTAAATAACTTAGAAATGACGAAAGCATGCACCACATTATATTACCTATTAATTATATGGCTCCTCCATGGTTGTTTATAAGTGACCGGGAGTCAATTGAAGGGAGCCTACAAAAATGGCCTCCAGTGCACCATATGTTTTCAACTATTTATTCTAAAGCCCAATGGATCTTGCCAGGGTCAGGGCTTCCACAATTTTGCAAAAAGACAAGCCATGTAATCTAAATTGATTTGAATTATCTGGCATATCCAGTGCATTAAGGGTGGGAGAAGTCTATTGCTCTTCCAACATAGTGTAAGGGTAGGTCTTGGTATAATCAAAATTCAGTGATTTAGAAGTGTTGCATTTGTATCCATAGATGTTACACTAATTGATAACTTAGTAAAGATTTGAAGCATATGTGTTGTAGGCACAGTGCCATTGTGGATATCTGGTTTGGTAGGGTTAGGTTTTTGAAAAGGCAATAGTGGTAGGAAGGACACCATTGGATTTCCAGGATGTAACACTAATCAGATGTTACAAAGTCAAATGTGAATACTTATGTAAGGCACTATATATATGACACTTGGTCTATTTATATAGAAATTTGTAGCAATGGAAAGTAATCCATCAGCCAAACAACATGGGTTGAATCAGTGATATTAAAAGAGTGTGCTCTGAATACTATGTAAATAATTATTGAACCTGTCAATATTGACTGAAGTGTTTGCAGATAATTAGGGAATTGGAAATGCACTAACACATAAATATCATCATTTAAATGACTTGCAAGATAAATATCCAGACCGATTTACTATAAGAAGTCATGTTTCATGTCATGGAAACCTACATTAGTCATTATATTGGCTAGAAAATAAACTAATAGATCCAGATAGAGCAGTAGATGTTATGTATCCAAAATATTGTAAGGGTTTGAAACTGTACTGTTATGTGTATATATATATATATATATATATATATATATATATATATATATAATTTTCTCTCTCCAATATAAGACTTGACAACACTACTAGAGATGGGGTCCTATTTTTTAAGAAATACATTTTTGTACGACTATACTTGATAATGGGAAACTAATTTTAGAAAGTAAAACATTAATACTGCATTTATTAATTTATTTTATCTTTATTTATGTAATATATGCTGCAGTGGAATCTACCAGTTTATATTCTGATAATATGCTCTCACATGTGTCATTGAATAGAGAGTAATTATCTATCTGCAAAATAGAAATATGGCTGCTAAAAATGCCAGTGATTTTAACTGGACTAATGGACAGCTCATTAGTTTACAAGGACACAAGCTTGTATGAAATGAAGCTGAAAGAGAAATCTCAGTAATGAAAATAGAACCTGTATTGAAGAATAAATACATATACAGCTTTTATATTTTTTAATGTCTAAAAATATTTTGCCTGTAATCAACTTTATATTTTTAAAAGACAATATATTATTATTATTATAATTATTAACTGTAATTTGTAGTGAGCCAGCATATTCAGCAGCGATGTACAGGGGATAATAAGAAGGAAAAAATACAATATTAACAAGCTGCAAAGAAAAAGATGGAGGGCCTTGTTTTGAGCTTAGAATCTTATGTAGCAAGTGCATTTTCCCAAAGCACCCTACGCGATTGGAAACTCGCCACTTACAATCTAAAGCAGTGACTCTTCAACATTTCTAGTGCCGCGACCCTTTGATAACATTTTCCAAGTTGTGGTGACCCCAAACAATTAAAAAAATTGCAGATTAAAATAGACAAAAAACTAATTTTTATGGTTTTTAAGCGACACCTGGCAAATTTTTCATTTGACCCCTGACGGGGTTGTGATTCACAGGTTGAGAACCACTGATCTAAAGGGAGTAGAAGTTCCAGAAACATGAATAAGAATAACAGACAAGGAATATCAGGGTCACGAAGCAAATGAGAGTTTAACAGGTAGGAAGGTGTGATAAGTCAGATTTTCAAATAATATAAGGGAACTAATACTAGTCATTTGCCCGTCATAAATGACGGGATAATAATATGTTCCCCCATCTCTCTCCCCCCATGTCCTGTGTGTCTCCCCCCTGTATCTCTGCCCCCTCCCCTGTGTCTATTTCCCCCTCCCTGTGTCTCTTTCCTCCCTCCTCCTCCCTCCGATGTGTCTTCCCTCCTCCCCTGTGTCTTTTCCCCCACCCCTGTGTCTCATTGCCCCCTCCCCTGTGTCTCTTTCTCCCTTACTGTGTCTCTTTCCTCCCTCCTCCTCCCTCCGATGTGTCTTCCCTCCTCCCCTGTGTCTTTTCCCCCGCCCCTGTGTCTCATTGCTCCCTCCCCTGTGTCTTTCCACCTCCCCTGTGTCTCTCCCCCTCCCCTGTATCTCTCCCCCTCCCTTCTCCCCATCCTTCTCCTCCTAAAGCCAGAGTTTTTAGTAGCAGTAGTGGAAAGCTCATTAGTTTACAAGTACTAGATCCTACTGGCTGCAGTAAAAAATTGGTTGGTATAAAAAAAATGTGGAGACTGTGTTTAATCTTTTTACCTTCTATACACATTTTGCACATTATCAAGTTTATTTATTCAAATGACCAAAATGTTACCACAGTGGTCCATTAAAGGGACAATGAAAATGCTCAAAGTGCTATGTAATCTTAAAGTATATAAAATAAATGCATTATAAATTGAATGTTTGCATGTTCTAACAGCAAATTTAAATGGAAATTATTATTTGTACATGTAAATCAGCCTTTCTATCCACAAACCAGTCCTGTGCTGTTATCTATTTCCACAGTTTAGATAATTGTAATAATTGTATATTACTCCTTGAGAGTGTCCATTGGTTTCATTCAAAAGTGTTTCAGATACTTACTCCCTATGGTCTACGCATGCCAAGATTCCTAATCTCAAAAACACATCTGGACCTAAAGTAGATGCAATAATTACATTGTGGAAACTGATAACACCACAAGATCGGTGGTCTGACAAGTATAAATTCAAATGTCAATGTAAATTTACAGTAAAAAAAATGCAATTACGTTTGGTTACATTATTGATTAATACTTAGAATAATATTTGGAATCCTATGCCATGTCACTTGAAGTAAGCAAAATCCCAGACAGGTTTTAGATTCTATTTATCAGATAAAGATAGTCTTGTCTCAGAAAAAGTTGCAATAATTATTAGTAACTATCGAATTGCCCGTCAAAAAATACTGCAATGAAATTGTAAGTGAGCTAAGGGTGTTTGGTGTATATAATGTGGCTGATGTAGCGTCGTTCATTTTCTATGTCGTGCAAGTTTTTCGTAATATTAGTTTTCTATGTCGTGCAAGTTTTTTGGAATATCCGTAGCTGTTTGGTGGTCTTTTTCGCAATATCCGTAGCTGTTTGGTGGTGTTTTGCGCATTTATGGTAGTGTTTTGCGTGTTTAGGGACCTTTAGCCTCGTTTTCGTTTTGTTCAGTGGCCATTTTTTCTCTTGCTTAGGTAATTTTCGGGTTTCTAAACTCTGAAATTTGTGCTTAAATGGAGGTGTAACTTCACTTGCACAGGTCCTTGGTGCTCCTCCTTGCTGTGAGTAATCTTTTTATGTGTTTGTTGTTGTGTTTGTAATGTTTTTGGGGTTGTGTCCTTGTTTTCTAATCTTGTAGGTGTTTTTCGGCAAATACGTAGGTGTTTGCTGGTGTTTCGCGTCTTTAGACTGCTGTAGCCTCGTTTTCGTTTTTTGCGGCGGCCATTTTTTCTCTTGCTTAGAATTTTTTAGTGTCTAAACTGCTTTAATTTCAGTTAAATTGAGGTGTAACTTTAGTTTTCGAGGTCCTGGATGCTCCCTCTTGCTGTAGGTAAGCTTTTTATGTATTTGTTGTGTGTATTTGTTGTATTTTTCATGTTTTGATGTGCGCGTGTTGCGGTCGTTTTTTGCGAGGTCGTAATGGGTCGTAACGTGTCTCGTATTTTGTTTGTGTTACGAGGTAAAGTTTGTGAGGGTCGCAGTTGCTGGCAAGGAGCACTGAAGGCGCTCCTTCCCAGCAACTGCGACCCTCGCTTCGCGAGGGCCGCGGCTCTCTAAGCGAGCCTGCAAGCGTTAGCAACAACTCGTATGCTCACAACTATATATGTGATATATCAATACATATAATATTAGTGAACTCTTACTTGAAAGATTTCTACTTACTTACTTCAAAGATTTCTATAAATCTTAATGAGCTTATGTAAAGCTGAACTGTAACCTACAACAATATATAAATAGTAAGTAGGAATTTCCCATCATTTGAAATAGAAGTGCAGTATGTTAAATTGAAACAGAACCTTTTTAAACTGTCTGCCCTGTGTAATTGCTACAGCTCTTATCAGAAGCGTCATGATCAATCCAAGAGCATAGATAACCAATTAGCAAGAGATCACTGCAAGTACTGAATCCATTACATTATTAAAACAATTCTTAGGAAAGATTCAAGATTTTTAACTGAAATGTAGCTTCTGATTTGTTGCTCCCTGATTTGTCTCATTTACTGACCTGCTCTTTGATTGTATCTTCTGGTTCTGACCGTGTCTTAGCTTCTGGTTTGTTGCACCCTGATTTGGCTCATTTACTGACCTGCTCTTTTATTGTATCTTCTGGTTCTGACCGTGTCTTAGCTTCTGATTTGTTGCTCCCTGATTTGGCTCATTTACTGACCTGCTCTTTGATAGTATCTTCTGGTTCTGACCGTTTCTTAGCTTCTGATTTGTTACCCCTGGATTTGACTCATTTACAGACCTGCTCTTTGATTGTATCTTCTGGTTCTGACCGTTTCTTAGCTTCTGATTTGTTGCTCCCTGATTTGTCTCATTTACTGACCTGCTCTTTGATTGTATCTTCTGGTTCTGATCGTGTCTTAGCTTCTGATTTGTTGCTCCCTGATTTGGCTCATTTACTGACCTGCTCTTTGATTGTATCTTCTGGTTCTGACCGTGTCTTAGCTTCTGATTTGTTGCTCCCTGATTTGGCTCATTTACTGACCTGCTCTTTGATTGTACCTTCTGGTTATGACGTGTCTTAGCTTCTGGTTTGTTGCCCCTTGATTTGGCTCATTTACTGACCTGCTCTTTGATTGTATCTTCTGGTTCTGACCGTGTCTTAGCTTCTGATTTGTTGCTCCCTGATTTGGCTCATCTACTGACCTGCTCTTTGATTGTATTTTCTGGTTCTGACCGTGTCTTAGCTTCTTATATGTTGCTCCCTGATTTGGCTCATTTACCGACCCGCTCTTTGATTGTATCTTCTGGTTCTGACCGTGTCTTAGCTTTTGATTTGTTGCCCCCTGATTTGTCTCATTTACTGACCTGCTCTTTGATTGTATCTTCTGGTTCTGACCGTTTCTTAGCTTCTGATTTGTTGCTCCCTGATTTGGCTTATTTACAGACCTGCTCTTTGATTGTATCTTCTGGTTCTGACCGTGTCTTAGCTTCTGATTTGTTACCCCTGGATTTGGCTCATTTACTTACCTGCTCTTTGATTGTATCTTCTGGTTCTGACCGTGTCTTAGCTTCTGATTTGTTGCTCCCTGATTTGGCTCATTTACTGACCTGCTCTTTGATAGTATCTTCTGGTTCTGACCGTGTCTTAGCTTCTGATTTGTTGCCCCCTGATTTGTCTCATTTACTGACCTGCTCTTTGATTGTATCTTCTGGTTCTGACCGTTTCTTAGCTTCTGATTTGTTGCTCCCTGATTTGGCTTATTTACAGACCTGCTCTTTGATTGTATCTTCTGGTTCTGACCGTGTCTTAGCTTCTGATTTATTGCTCCCTGATTTGGCTCATTTACTGACCTGCTCTTTGATAGTATCTTCTGGTTCTGACCGTGTCTTAGCTTCTGATTTGTTGCCCCCTGATTTGTCTCATTTACTGACCTGCTCTTTGATTGTATCTTCTGGTTCTGACCGTTTCTTAGCTTCTGATTTGTTGCTCCCTGATTTGGCTTATTTACAGACCTGCTCTTTGATTGTATCTTCTGGTTCTGACCGTGCCTTAGCTTCTGATTTGTTGCTCCCTGATTTGGCTCATTTACTGACCTGCTCTTTGATTGTATCTTCTGGTTTTGATTGTTTCTTAGCTTCTGATTTGTTGCTCCCTGATTTGGCTCATTTACTGACCTGCTCTTTGATTGTATCTTCTGGTTCTAACCGTGTCTTAGCTTCTGATTTGTTGCTCCCTGATTTGGCTCATTTACTGACCTGCTCTTTGATTGTATCTTCTGGTTCTGACCGTGTCTTAGCTTCTGGTTTGTTGCACCCTGATTTGGCTCATTTACTGACCTGCTCTTTGATTGTATCTTCTGGTTCTGACCGTGTCTTAGCTTCTGATTTGTTGCCCCCTGATTTGTCTCATTTACTGACCTGCTCTTTGATTGTATCTTCTGGTTCTGACCGTTTCTTAGCTTCTGATTTGTTGCTCCCTGATTTGGCTTATTTACAGACCTGCTCTTTGATTGTATCTTCTGGTTCTGACCGTGTCTTAGCTTCTGATTTGTTGCTCCCTGATTTGGCTCATTTACTGACCTGCTCTTTGATAGTATCTTCTGGTTCTGACCGTGTCTTAGCTTCTGATTTGTTGCCCCCTGATTTGTCTCATTTACTGACCTGCTCTTTGATTGTATCTTCTGGTTCTGACCGTTTCTTAGCTTCTGATTTGTTGCTCCCTGATTTGGCTTATTTACAGACCTGCTCTTTGATTGTATCTTCTGGTTCTGACCGTGCCTTAGCTTCTGATTTGTTGCTCCCTGATTTGGCTCATTTACTGACCTGCTCTTTGATTGTATCTTCTGGTTCTGATTGTTTCTTAGCTTCTGATTTGTTGCTCCCTGATTTGGCTCATTTACTGACCTGCTCTTTGATTGTATCTTCTGGTTCTAACCGTGTCTTAGCTTCTGATTTGTTGCTCCCTGATTTGGCTCATTTACTGACCTGCTCTTTGATTGTATCTTCTGGTTCTGACCTTGTCTTAGCTTCTGGTTTGTTGCACCCTGATTTGGCTCATTTACTGACCTGCTCTTTGATTGTATCTTCTGGTTCTGACCGTGTCTTAGCTTCTGGTTTGTTGCTCCCTGATTTGGCTCATTTACTGACCTGCTTTTTGATTGTATCTTCTGGTTCTGACCGTGTCTTAGCTTCTGGTTTGTTGCACCCTGATTTGGCTCATTTACTGACCTGCTCTTTGATTGTATCTTCTGGTTATGACCGTTTCTTAGCTTCTGATTTGTTGCTCCCTGATTTGGCTTATTTACAGACCTGCTCTTTGATTGTATCTTCTGGTTCTGACCGTGCCTTAGCTTCTGGTTTGTTGCTCCCTGATTTGGCTCATTTACTGACCTGCTCTTTGACTGTATCTTCTGGTTCTGACCATGTCTTAGCTTCTGGTTTGTTGCACCCTGACTTGGCTCATTTACTGACCTGCTCTTTGATTGTATCTTCTGGTTCTGACCGTGTCTTAGCTTCTGGTTTTTTGCTCCCTGATTTGGCTCATTTACTGACCTGCTCTTTGATTGTATCTTCTGGTTCTGACCGTGTCTTATCTTCTGATTTGTTGCTCCCTGATTTGGCTCATTTACTGACCTGCTCTTTGATTGTATCTTCTGGTTCTGACCGTTTCTTAGCTTCTGATTTGTTGCTCCCTGATTTGGCTCATTTACTGACCTGCTCTTTGATTGTATCTTCTGGTTCTAACCGTGTCTTAGCTTCTGATTTGTTGCTCCCTGATTTGGCTCATTTACTGACCTGCTCTTTGATTGTATCTTCTGGTTCTGACCGTGTCTTAGCTTCTGGTTTGTTGCACCCTGATTTGGCTCATTTACTGACCTGCTCTTTGATTGTATCTTCTGGTTCTGACCGTGTCTTAGCTTCTGGTTTGTTGCACCCTGATTTGGCTCATTTACTGACCTGCTCTTTGATTGTATCTTCTGGTTATGACCGTTTCTTAGCTTCTGATTTGTTGCTCCCTGATTTGGCTTATTTACAGACCTGCTCTTTGATTGTATCTTCTGGTTCTGACCGTGCCTTAGCTTCTGGTTTGTTGCTCCCTGATTTGGCTCATTTACTGACCTGCTCTTTGATTGTATCTTCTGGTTCTGACCGTGCCTTAGCCTCTGGTTTGTTGCACCCTGATTTGGCTCATTTACTGACCTGCTCTTTGATTGTATCTTCTGGTTATGACCGTTTCTTAGCTTCTGATTTGTTGCTCCCTGATTTGGCTTATTTACAGACCTGCTCTTTGATTGTATCTTCTGGTTCTGACCGTGCCTTAGCTTCTGGTTTGTTGCTCCCTGATTTGGCTCATTTACTGACCTGCTCTTTGATTGTATCTTCTGGTTCTGACCGTGCCTTAGCTTCTGGTTTGTTGCTCCCTGATTTGGCTCATTTACTGACCTGCTCTTTGATTGTATCTTCTGGTTCTGACCGTGTCTTAGCTTCTGGTTTGTTGCTCCCTGATTTGACTCATTTACTGACCTGCTCTTTGATTGTATCTTCTGGTTCTGACCGTGTCTAAGCTTCTGATTTGTTGCTCCCTGATTTGGCTCATTTACCGACCTGCTCTTTGATTGTATCTTCTGGTTCTGACCGTGTCTTAGCTTCTGGTTTGTTGCACCTTGATTTGGCTCATTTACTGACCTGCTCTTTGATTGTATCTTCTGGTTCTGACCGTTTCTTAGCTTCTGGTTTGTTGCACCCTGATTTGGCTCATTTACTGACCTGCTCTTTGATTGTATCTTCTGGTTCTGACGGTGTCTTAGCTTCTGATTTGTTGCTCCCTGATTTGGCTCATTTACTGACCTGCTCTTTGACTGTATCTTCTGGTTCTGATCTTAGCTCGGCTCACTGTATTTTTCCTGCTAATCGAGTCCCTAACTCTTGTTTACTGGACCTGCTTTTCTGTTTGTTGTTGTGCTAATGACTATTCTTCTACCTTTCAGGGCATTTAGTGATTTTGCTTTTACTCAGCCTCCTCCCTGCTGGTCTTTGGTCTTGTAAGTTCTGGGCAAGATACCTTACCCACATAGGATATAATAAAAGTCAGATTCACATTGCCCTTGGTAACTTTTATAAGTTAAGGCGCAAAACTTAGTGAGTAATATAAACAACTATAAAATAGTAAAAGATTGATTTGTGGTTGTTTTGTTATGAGACGGCTGTAGCTATGCCCATAAGCTTTTTAAGACAAAAGAAAAATATGTATCCTCCTAGGAATCCTTCTAATGAAGAGGGTGGGAGGTTTAATTTAAAAAAGATTGGTATCATAAAACACTATCATTTCTCTTCCCTCTGGTAAGTGATGTGCTGTCACTATTGTAATCTTAGCAATGGTTTCAGTGCAGTTTTGTGATCCAGTTAATCAGAAAGAACACCCTATAAACACACAACTATAAAATATCTATGAGAATGTAATGCTATATTTGGTGTTAAAGTTTCCTTTAACATCAGCATTATTAATGCACTGTATAAAAGGTGGGATGTAGTGACGTACATCTTTCTTATTGTTTTCCTGATATTTCAATTTATTGGTGTTTTTAGGTCAGAAATATTGCCAACTCCATAGTAATTTTTGGTATATATGATAAAGGGCAATACTTTACTATCAATTTAGCACTTTTATGGTGTAGTGAATTATTCTATTATATTGTTGTATTGTCCAATGGATACATATGTAGAAACAGTGTCCGAATTCCATAACTTGGCCAAAAGCCAATATCTATTTTGATGGATTGTTACCAACTTCTATTACACAATGGAACTGGTTGCACATGTAATTCACGTGGATGTCTATCTTTTAGATACCCGACATAGCTAAAACATTTCCAGTATAACATGTGCATGTACGCTTTGTTCTGCTTAGCATTGCATTTACTCACAAAAGGTTGATCGTTGTTACGAAAAATCACGAATATAAAAATAAAATATGCACATACAATATGCTGCATATTTTTATTCTTGAAATGCAATCTTAAAGAAAACTTCAACTAAAAGGATCAGTGATTATACTGTATATGCTATTTGCATTGAGATGGATTCTATGCAATAGTGATTTCATAGCAACTATCAGTGGGGAGAATTTACTAAGAATCGTCTCACCAGAGATGAGGTGAGAAGGGCTGTGGTCTCAGGTCCCCATAGGAATTTTTTGTTGTGTCAGGCACATCTATCATGTCTCTGATCATGATTATCCAAAGGTTTTCTTGGCAAAGATACTGGAATGGGTTGTTGCATAGTAAATCAATGGATGGGTGTGAGATGCTTAGTAAATTTCCCCAGTATGTCTACTAATTTTTAAAACTATAAAACAATATTTAAACAAATGATTTTGTCATAAGCTTTATGTACATAAAATATGCAGTTAGGTTTAGTGAGATATTGGGAAAGTGTGTGTGTGTTCAGTCGGATTTCTCCCTGGTGCAATACTCCTTCTCTAGTTATCCAGGAAAACCCCCAATGCCATTTTTATTAAAACATACTGTATCTGTAACCCCTTTTTAAAGCTATCAAATTGCTGTCACAACCTCATTTGGTGCAGAGTTCCACAGTCTAACTGCCTATATTGTGAAGAACCCTTTCTTTTCTCTAAGGTGGAATCTTCTCTTGTCCGTTGAAACCCTCTTTGCACAAAAAGTTGCCCTGACAAAGGGCCTCATTCTTTTAAAGGCCGTAAAATGGCCGCAATGCTGTGATTCCTTGCGGCCATCTTTCGGCCCTGTGTAGCGCTACGGCTACGCTGCTTTTCAAATCAATCGCGCCGCGAGGAGGTCCCCTTATGGACGGCCGCAAATCATGCAATCGGCCGCAAGCATTTCCCCCGCGCCCGTAAATTGTGTTGCAATGCCGCAAAGTCGGAAAACTGTAAATGCAAATATAAATTCAAGATAGCACTATAAAGCACTGTAAATGATAGGCATCTTAATGGGGGACATTAGGATTAATAGCAACACCCTCTCAAGCTTGCACATCGCCCAAATCCAATATTTCATTTCTGTTTATTTTCTGTGACAAGTCCTGCGGGCTCGTCGTTGTTAAAATCCGTACGGGTCGGAGTTTGAAGGCCGCAAACTCAAAGCATTGCAGAAGCCAATATATATTCAATCCAGCACTGCAAAGCACTGTAAATGATGGGGAACACAATTGGGGGCATGAGGATAAATAGCAAAACATTCTCAAGCTTGCACATCGCCAAATTATAATCTTTGATTTTAGGTTTAGAATCAGTCCAAGTCCCACGGGCTTCAATGACCAAGCCCATAGCTTGTTATCCAAGCCTGTGTGGGCTTGGAGGGTGATTGTCTTCCAAGCCCATGGCTCGTTATTCAAACCCGTGCGGGCTTGCATGATAGGTAGAACACGTAGATTGAACATGAAATTACATTTCTTTATTTGCAGATTTGAGAGTAGGGTAATGTTGAGATATTAATTCTAAGACCAAACATCACTTTCACTTTTAATAAAAGTACAAGATGGTTTTCTATTTGCTTAATTAGTGCTTTGATTTGTAAGTAAGCCCGTTGCGACACCTCCATGACCCAAGTAACCTGTGGGTCTATTTTACTTGACTGAGGCTAATCCCGCAGCCGTTGCGGATCTGATGTGCTCCAAGCCCGTGGGACTCTGGACACGGAAATTGAACATCAATTACAATATAAATGATTTGCAGATTTGAGTGTTGGGGAATGTTGTGCTATGAATGCTAACACCTACAATCACTTTCACGTCTCATCAAAGTACAGGATGGCTTTTTTATGTGCTTTCTTGGTATAAGTAAGAGCATTGCAGGACCTTTTTGGTGTAAGTAAGCTGCGGCTCGGTTTTAGCTAATTACGGCCTTGACGTAAGGGTTCGCGTAGCATTTGAATAGCGACCTGGGCTTTCTTGCGGCCTAAACTCTTGCGGCCTAAACTCTTGCGGCCGCGTAAGATCAAAGGCGTCCACAAGGGATAACAGGGTGCCGACCGGAGCCCTCGGCCGCAAGGTAATAGAATACGGACGTAGCTTGCGGCCGGTCCTTGCGGCCTCGCATTTCCTACCGCCGTTAATAGAATGAGGCCCAAAGACTTATATTGTCCCTAAATGTATTTATATAAGGTAATCATTTCCCATCTTAGACCCCTTTTTTTCTAGAGAAAAGAAGATTGATTTGATTAGTCTTTCCTCATCTCTTAGTCGGTCCATTCCCCTTATTGGTTTAAGTAAATCTGGTGTTAATACAAATTATGCCAAATCCTACTAATTACAGTTTAGTGTACTTTCTATACATGTATCCCTTTTTTTGGCAGTGTTTAACTAAACATATTAAATAGCTTTGGGTTATCTTCTTATGTGATGATAATGCTTGTTATTTAAGGATTAGCACATTTACATCTACCACTATTATCACACCAATTTATCAATGTCTGATGATGCATTCGGTAAAACAAGGTGGGGAAATATACAGTTGTTGCCAACGTTGATTAAAAGCTGAGTGAAATAATTAATTATAATAAATAATTAACTATCACTGTATTGAATTACTTGTATTTTTTTATTTTAATTTTTGCTTTTAATTTTGAGTGCACTGATTCAGCTAATTGATTTTCTAAGTGTGTTCCCAACTCTGTTTAATTTAATAGGCGGTGCTAAGGGAGGGGCAAAAACTTCCACTGTGAATGTTTTTGCAGATTACCAGATAAAAGCAACCTCAGGTAAATGCCTTTTTGCATCTGAAAATCTTAGTGAATCAACCCTGTAGCTGGTGAAAAAAAAAATGCTAAAAACAGCCATTGTTAATAACATAGTCATCATAAAAATAATCATTTTGAAGTTATAACCTCTTTTGGCACCACATAGACATAGGAAAAAAATATATGGAAAATACATAGATATAGAAAATGTAAAATAGCCACTTCTTGGTAAATACATGCAAGGTCTGCTTCCCAAAATTTGGAGTGTGCGTCTTCACCTAATACAGTTATCAAAAATATCAAATTTGTTGTCCATTTTTAAATTATCGCTGTATATATACATACTTGCTGCATGCTGTCACCAAGGCACAATCTAAAGAATTAATTAAGTGGCTCTTGTAGGAATTCTCAATAGTCTTGTGTGAAATCTTGTGTAAGCCCTCACTTTGCTGTTAAATGCTGCCCTTATCAAACTCTTATGAGTCACTATGTGTGATATTTTCCTTGCTCTATATTTGGTTTTAGCTTGAAGTGAGCCTAAACTCTGTGTTTAAACTCAGCCACCCATAGAACCAGCTGGACTAAGTAATAAGTAACTGTTGTCGATACATTTAAAGGCTATACCAGCAGTTCCCAAACTGTGTGCCACTGTGCCTTGGGGCACAGTGATTGGCCTACAGGGCACCACAAACGCTCCCCCATTATCATGGCAGTGAGCCCCAGTGGCGTAGCTATGGGCTGTCCGCCCTGGGAGGCACTTCATTGGGGCCGTTTTCCTCCTGCCTCCAAGCCACCTATACATCCCTTGCTCTTGGCTTCCTGCTCTCTCCTCTTCAGTGCACTGACCCGGGAGAGGTGAGAGACAGGGGAGAGAGAAGTGGCGGGAGGGCAAGGGGGGATAGAAGGGGGACTGAGAGAGAGGAGGGAGGTTGGAAAAAAAAGTGACGGTGTAAGAGAGAAAAGGGGGATTGTGAGAGAGAAGAGAGGGCGAGAGAGAGAGAGAAGGGGAGTGAGAGAGAGAGAGAAGGTGAGAGAGAGGGAGAAGGGACAGAGAAGGGAGAGTGAGAGAGAAGGGAGCATGAGAGAGAGAGAAGGGAGTGTGAGGCATGTGGGGGGAGTGTGAGAGAGAGAGAATGGTGAGAGAGAGAGAGAGAGAGAGAAGGGAGGGTGAGAAAAAGTTACTTGCACATTCTCAGTAGTTAAAGGGGTTTAAAGTTAAATAAATATAAACACAGTGGAGTTAATGGCACCTTGACCTATGCCATATCCATAATATGAGCCTTACTGTTTCCCAGGACGCCCTCAACACTCCAGGGCCATTGGGCCCACCTTTTTGTGATTTGTAGATTATTGTAGAATGTTAAGCTTACATTCTCTTACTGGCTCTTGCAATATCCATGGTCAACAATATTAAACCCAATTCTGATTGGTTGCTGTCTTAATCAATCAGAACAGGGGAAAATGGAGTTCCCTAATTGGTTAAAAGAGAATTTCAATCGCTTCATTCTTATTAGAAAAAAAGTGGGTGGTAGCCTTCTCTTAGTAAACCTATTAAGAGTTTAAAAAATGTTTATATGGACAAGCAGCTTTTTTTGATGGCCCTTTTTCACAGGCTGAAGTAAGGAGCCAAGGGTCTTCAGTCATACCATAAGACACCTGAAGATGAGGACAGAGGACTTCAATCAAGATGGATGTATTCACTGATATGTCCACTTATCGAGGCCTAAAGTAAGGACTGGGGAGTTGCTGGTCATTGTTGCCTTTTCCTTTTAGGTTTAATTGGTTTTTTATTTTCAGTATTTTTTTTTTTTTTTTTTAATTATAGGGTGAGTGAGGGTGGATAAGGTGTTAATGAGGGGTTTATGGTCTCCCACCCTAAAGCACAAGATAGATAGCTAGCTAGATAGGTAGGTAGCTAGATATATAGCTAGATAGATAGAAATGGGTGGGAGCGTGTTAGGGTTAGTGTAGTGTGGTCATGTTAGGTAGTAAGTAGTGTTGCATGAGGCACACCGACTACATCGCGTGAGCAAAATAAATTCCTACGTAGGCGTGCAGACATAATAGCGCCACTAGTTGATCGCTGTAGTCAAATGCGTGCCGACAAATGTGCACTAACAGCGCAGGATACACGCTCCAGCCATCCAGGATACATGTCTAGCACCCTCACTCAGATCCAGTAGGGCCCATCTCTACATCCAGTATCTGTGCCCACCCATCCAACCAGTGCATGCAGACGGGGGCTCTGACCTCCGCCAGCTCCATGGCACAGAGCACAGTGTGCCACCTGGGCTATGACTCCAGCCCCACATCCACCATGGTGCCAGGCTCTATGCTGCCTCCAGTGCCCACAACTCTAGGTAAGTGGAGAACTCCTAGCACCCATATGGGTAGTGTGAGCATGGCATGGCATACTCGTAGGACAGAGAGGGGAGAGAAGCATGCAAGGGCTGGGGGGGAGCAGGAGAGAGGGGAGAGGAAGACTCAGGGGAGAGGTGTCCTAAGTAGATAGGTGCCATGCCACCCTGGTGCTGAAAGGAGCTTCACTCTATACCTGGTACTGAGAGGATCCTGATATGGAGGCAGGTGTTGTGCCTTACTGGTATAGAGATGCAGAGATGCATCCATCCTTCTGCCGGCGCGCAGTTGTTGCATGCCTGTTTTATACATTAATGCACACGCTGATTTGTTGGTGAGCTTTTAACGGCGCGCCTTTGTGGACCCTGTTGCGTGGCATTGCTATGGGCATTACTGAGTTTCAGACTCAGAGTCTCCTACCGGTATACGTACGGCAGGTTGCAAGCTCACCATAGAGCCACATAGCTAAGGCAATACCCATGTGTGCGAGTCATTGATTTGACATGAGTTATTTTACAGGAGTTATACAAAAGTTCTAACTTGCTTGTATAAACACTGATAGGGCCGAGTCAGTCTTATGGGAATTCCAATGGGAATCACGCAATCAGGCAATAATTTGTTGAAATCCCTTAAATTGGTTCTATTTAACCAGTTATGGTGTATTTAACGTGACCACACCAAATGAATGCAAGCTATTTGCCTTATTTTCAAAACATTAACAAGAAAGCTATAAGCTAAAATATATTCAACATAACCCATTAAAATGTTTCATCCCAATATTAACTATAAAATGAAGCTTAAGTAAAGATAAATAAGCAGAAAACGTGCATGACAACTTCTAATTGTCTAAATCTGACTTCTTTTGAATCAATACATTTTCTTCAAGCTTTGCTTGAATTTTTTTTGTTTATTTATTTTTTATTGAAATTTAAAACATACAAATTTGAACATTCAAGTAATGTAGTCATCTGTTATCTTAAATACAATTCCATTAAGCAAATAAACAATTACATTCTTAATCAACAACACTCATACACCCTAATTTTGCGTCTTTTTCTTTTTTCCCTTTCTTTTCTCATCTTTTCTTTCTTTTTTTTTTCTTTTTCTTATTTTACAGGGGAAAAATAAAATATAATTTCTGGAAATTAACTCATAGCAATACGAAGGGTAGTAAGCAATAGCTTCCTTCAAAGCTGCTGTAGGGAGTCCCAAATTACCCATTTGATTTTGTTTTGCGACGTTAATCCAACCTTCATAAGATGTCTCTCCAATTCCCTGCAATGTTCTACTTTCCTCAAAATTTCATTCCATAATTTAGGCTGTTTTTGTTTCCATTTTGAAACAATACACAGTTTGACAATTGTAAAAAGCTGGATCATAAAAGCTATTTCAGATTTCTTGTATTTATCTGTAAAAACATGGAGTAGAGCACTGCTGGGGGCCGGGGTAACCAGCTTTCCTAAAGTCACCAAAACAAATTCAAAACACATAAGGGTTTGACATAAGTGCAATCCCACAATATATGGATATAACTTCCACTGCACCCACACTCTCTCCAGCACAATTTGTTATCCGTCAAGTCTTTGCTTGAATTTAAATACAGCTCTCGGCCTCCTAGGAATTCAACAGTTTCGAAATGCAATGCGTCTCACTAAAAAAAATTGGTTTGGAACTTGCCGATTGTTTGAAACTCAATGCGCTCGCTCCACCATGCATACTGTCTTTCAGGAAGTGGAATAAAGTTCTGTACTGTAGTGTAGAGTAGTTAGTGTCTGCAAGAATCAAAGTGTAGACTGTGCCTATACGAATCAAAGTGCAGCCTGTGCCTATAGTAATCAAGGTTCAGTGTGTGCTTATAAGAATCAATGTGTAGACTGCCTATAAGAACTAAAGAGCTACCTGTGCTTATAAGAACCAAACCGCAGCCTGTACCTATAAGAATCAAAGTGTATGCTGTGCCTATAAGGACCAAAGAGTAGACTGTGCCTATAAGAATCAAAGTGTACTGTAGACTGTGCTTATAAGAACCAAAGTGTAGCTTGTGCTTACAAGAACCAAAGATCCACGCAATAACCTCTCTCCTCCTTCTCCTCCTCTATATCGCCACTATCTCATGGGGCCCTCAAGTCCTCTCAGTACAGTTAAAGTGAAATTAAATTCTATGTTATTTAATCTATGTATTGTTTCTTAATTTATGTCTGTTTAGTTTTAAGGTTTTGTATCAAGAAACAACACCATCAGTTAAAAAAAAGCGAAATTTATAGGGCTCAGAGCAGACTATTCAAATTTACATTGCTAACTATGGGAAATGCTACCTTGGTACTCAACCTTCTTGGAACTTAACCTGCCATCCATAATAGATTACAGGTGAGTTCCAAGGTACCACTTTGTAATAAGCAATGTCCACACAGGACTCCTTTTGTTTGTCACAGTGGCATATTCCCTCCCATCATTTAACTGTTAAATCTGTCACACATGATGATTACATAGTAGAATTATGTGGAGTATACAATTTATATTTTCAGGATACAGAGGACGTTCTGTTAAAAATGAATGGCTTATTTTTATAACAATAGCCTCTGCTTGTCACACGTGACCTTGAGTGATACATGCCAGCGTCAATCTTTGCCATACGCTTAGTTATTTTCTTTTAATGGTTGTCAGTATGAAAGCAATTAAACTCATTTAGTTTGTAATTACTTTGTTTTGACAAACAATTTCATTATTTGTTCTATTCTGTTTTTAACTTACAGCAAGTAGAAAGAAGCCAATGTCTTTGTTCTGTTATTTTTGAATACATGATTACACAACTCACAAATCTTTAGCGCTGTCACATTTCTAACAATAGCTTAAATTTAGTTGGGGAAATAAATAAAAATATTTAATGAGCATGTATCATAGTTATCAAATCCTCAAAGATAAATTTCTCATGAACCCCCATGGCACCTAATATTAACACTTTTCCCATGGGCGTCCTCATGGACCCCCTTGCACCTAACATTAACCCCTTTACCACAGAGGTCCTCATGAATCCCATGGCACCTAACATTAACCCCTATACCACAGGGGTTCCCTTTATTTTTTGTACTATTTATTTATTTTATGTATGTAGTGATAGGGACTATGGCGGTCCACATGGACCCTGTGGTAGTAGGAAGTGTGCCATGGGGTCCTTAAGGATCCTCCCTTTGGTATCGGGTTAATATTAGATGTCATTGGGTCTGTTGAAGACCCATTGTACAGGTGTTAATGTTTAATGCCATGGGGGTCCAAAGGGACCCCAATCTTTATACTTTAGATGGTGATATCCTGGCTCATAAAGGCTATCAGGGAGAAGGTGAATCCCAGGGTATTTACAGGCTATAATAGCTTGTAGGAATTGGAAATCCTAGGTAATACCCGGGCTCATAGGTGGTAGCAGGTCATAGGCAGAG
Source organism: Discoglossus pictus (assembly GCA_027410445.1). Classification (NCBI taxonomy): domain Eukaryota; kingdom Metazoa; phylum Chordata; class Amphibia; order Anura; family Alytidae; genus Discoglossus; species Discoglossus pictus. The sequence goes on along the minus strand of CM050165.1, from coordinate 417,888,369 downwards.
GGGTCATCAACCACCTGCATTACTTTTTGTTATTATAATATTATATTACAATATGTATTATATTATGTAAATAGATATGGCTATAGGAGGAGTTAGGGCTAGTGGTTGACAGTAGTGGTTAGCGTTCTTTAGCTATGGAGACTACAGAGATTCAGACTGAATATCAGCGACCTCTTGTTAGGGCTAGAGAGCTCTTGCCAAACTCTCCTTGAGTCAGTTAGTTTTATGGTTTTCTTTTTTTTCTAGGAGCCATTGAATACCAATGGTACATAGCTTTTCAAAAAGGGTTTTCTCGGATGTTACTGGACAAATAGAATGGAGGCCTAGGAAGTTAACATGGCTAGCAACTCAGGTCACACAGCTCGCTGCTACTAATAAGTATTTCAGAAAATGGTTTTCACGACCCACTGGTTGGCTCCAATTCACCTCCAAAACATCATTCATGGGGTGGATAGAATCAGTAATTTTCATTCTAGGGGGTTATTAATATATTTGTTAAGCCTACCGATGCACAATAAAAGTTTAAAATATTTTTTTTTTATTTTTTTTTATTTATATTTATTTATACATTTTGTTACATTACACAAAAAAGAAAAGAAAAAACATATATTCCAAATATACCAATTCTGACACACAGGTCAGCAAAAATCTATAAAACATGAAAAACAATACAAAACATCACATAAACAAATCATATACCTCCAGCATGAGGAAAGCACCCTTATCTTGTTTTTCTTATCAAGCCCTACGTAACAATTCTTTAGAGAGCCCTTAATAAGTGGTTCTTTAATTTAAAGCTAATTGGTTCAGAGGTGAGAGATCTTCGTCTGTTTGATGTATCAACTCAGTAGAACTACATGACATCAGGTCTAATTACCATCATCGCACCAATATCCTCTTGATAATTCTGTAATCCTCAACAGCTGCTATAACAAGTTAGGAATGGAAAATATTAAATAATCTATTTTAAATCAGCTGAGATTCAGAAAATAACAAAAAATATAGTCTCAATACTGAAGTTTAGAAAGATTTTTGTTGCCTGAAGCAAATATTTCCGCATTTCCATTGTTCTTTTGGATTACTCTTCAGAATGTGTCTCAATATATATCTAGAAACGTAGACATTTTAATAACATTAAAGGGTTCCTAAATTCATGTTCTCTGCACTATTAGATATGTGTAAACATAGTTTTCCTTTTGTCCTTTTGCTGCTGGTATTACTGGAATTAGTGTGCTATATAAACTAATTAGCAATTTGCCCCAATAATTAGAATACTGTTCCACTTCCACAAAGGAATGTATATCTCAGTAAGGGGAGTGCAATGTATACCTTTTTTAAATATCCTTAAATGCCATAACTTGCATATGAAGATAACACTTGTCTAATGACCTCCATAATAGTTCATTTAAACCATGCCATCTACGACATAAAGTTAAACTTCACATTGTTAGCAGAGGAAACTTGTTAAACTCTGTATGGGGTTACCCGGCCAGGCTATTCAACGTAAGCCTAATACAACTAAAATAAATGGCTTTATAGTGTGTAAACCTAAGATCTCAATGTTGTTGAATGTTCTTTGTTGCCCTAAGTCCTTCTCGATCGCTACCTTTCGTGGTGAGGGCGCTTGTGAAACTTCAATGAAGCTGTGAGCTATAGTGCCCCGAGAGCTATCATCACTCTAGATGGACAAGTCTTATCTGGTTCCCACTGCAAAATTATTATTGCACTTGGTGGTTTGTCTGGAAACCAAATCTCTTCTAATGTGTTGCAATGCTTTCTGGAATCAGACACTATTCAATGCAATACATCCTAATATGACTACGTTGTTGGAAGGTTAGCTAAGGCTTTCTGTTTAGACTTTTCATTTATACATGAACATCATGAAGACTTTAGTCATGCCTAACGAGAAAAGCCCTGACTGTCTTGTGATCTGAGGGTCTTGGTAATGCACATAAGAAAATCTGTGCAGGAGTAAAACAAAACAAATCTTTGTTTTTCTTCACATTCAGAGCATGCTTCTCAATGTTTTTTTGTCTGACATTGTAAGTAGAAAGGCATTGCGTCCATGGCTCTTTTTTTCCATTAGAAAAATAAATTGTAAAATTGTAAAAAGTTTATTATGGAGCAGAATGCCACATCACAAGTTTCGAACATCACAAAGTGATTAAATTAATTTTGTTATATGTAGGTGATGACAAAGTTATACACCCAGGGGTAACATTGTAGGACAATAAATTGAGTTATAGACTGTCTACACAGTCTATAAATACTCTGGGATTCTTGAAAATAAAATTGATTTTTTTGCTATTAAAGGACCACTGTGCCCTTGTAGGCAGTATGTCAAAAAAATAATAATTGACCATGTTATTAAAAATATATTTATTCTGTTACTCCATTTGCAGCTCCGATCAATGTCAATTTTTTTTTTGTGGCTCAGTCACTGTCATTGTTTATAGGGTGTATGTTAGTGCATGCTGTTCCTCCAGGATCTGTGTACTAAATCCTAAATCCCCCCAAATTTACAAGGGATCCTCCTAGAGGGCCTAAGCATCAAAGGAGGACATTACTGCTTGATCAGAGCTGCAAATGGTATCATGTGGAATACAAATTAAGTTTTTTAAAAAGATATGTCTAAAGTATATTTTTGTAATGTCATAATATTTACTTTATTTACTCACCAGGAGCACCCTGCCCAATGAGGGACATTTTCCATGACCCACCAATCAAGGCCTCTACATATAGGTCACTGGCTACCTGTGTCACATGTGGCTCTGCTCTGTGAGCGATGGCCTCCATGTAGGGCTGGTACTGGGACATCTATGCTATTTTCCTAATAGGGCCACCCCCTCCTTGGACAGACGTTCAACCATTAAGAATATGATATCCTACAGGTTACATACAGTGGATACCTTCATCAGTCCCATCGCCTTTTCTGGCACAATTTATTCTAATTTATTTTTTGTGTATATTTTCACCAAATATTGTAGATATCTTTCTATTAAACATCTTATGAATGAAAACAAGTGTATTAGCTGATAAAACACAGGAGCCTATATTTATCTAACACGCTGAAAAGTTGTTAAAAATATATATGTGTGGGGTTAAGAGTGGTTAAGTGAAGTTAAACCATAACATCTCTGCACTTTAAGGGTGTATAAACCTGATGAATAGAATTTAATTATTATACTCTACTTGCTTAACCTCATTTATATTCAAAATAAGATCAAGATAAGGTTTGAGCAATGCAAGTTTATTAGACTTTAAACTACTAATGCAAATAGATAAATGATAGATCATATATGTATTAACTGTCCCCCTGAATCTTTAATGCTATGTGTATCACCATATCTTTAGTAGTTTTTATGGTTTATTTTATTTTCTTACAGGTGTTCTCTCAACTTTGGGTAATGGCTATGTCCTTTATACGGCCTGCAAGAAAAAGAAGCTGAAACCGGCTGAGATTTTGACTATCAATTTAGCAGTGTGTGATCTGGGGATCTCAGGTACTGATTGTATTGTATCTGTTGTGTGCATCGTGGTTCATAATAAACACTTTATTGGGATTCATTTTAAACTTGTTTACCATTTAATTTTAATAAAGGTAATTACAACATTTTTATAGACTGGCAAGATGTGGCTTCATTCGTTTAAAGAACCACCTTTACAAATTTAAAAATGTATTATTTGAAAGAACTACACCTAAACATATGTTTTTAGAATAAAAAATAATAATACAGCCTTTAATTTAATATATTTTACATGCAATTATGTTGATGTACTATCTACAATTTTGACTTCTGCAGATCAACTTGCTGATGTGGATGGAATATATTAAATATATAGTCAAATAATGAAAATATCTTAAATTATTATGTAACTTAAATAATATATTTCTTGTGTTTGAACAAAAAAACAATAATTAAGTTCTATAGGGATAAGAACCTGGGACGTTTTTATTCTGTGACTGAATCATAACAGGATGTGCTATTCTAATAGTTGACCCTAACTTTTGGTGAATGATGTACAAATACCTACATACAATATGAGTAATAAGTCTGGAGTCTGTAGCCGTTACACATTCAATTCTAGAATTCTAGATAAATTAACTTTTATATTTCTTTTTAGAGGTGAGTTTGTTGGTGTAGTGGTAAGTGTGCTGGTTTATGGATTGTTTTCATTGGTTCTAATCCAATTTCTTTAAATTGACTAACTTATTTATTAACACACATATGATAATAAAGATAGATGTATATAAATAAGTACATTAGTTAAAAAAAAAACATGTGAATTAAACCTGTGACTTACCAATGAAAAACACACGGTACTTTAAAAGCATCTGGAAGGCCCCGGTGCAAAAAGAAAATAAAAATTGGCGGACATGTGCAAATTTTTTTTTTTTTTCTTTTTTTCGTTTTTTTTTGCATTTCCCGACCCTCTGGTATCAACTAACACAGGACAGACATATATATATGATGGGGCCATGGCACGAGGGGCTAGGGCAGCACCGGTGGTAGCTCCACACCTGACTAAAATGACAATGTCTAAGGCAATTCTTGATCAATTTAAAAAATGTAAACACATTCTCCACATGATTCTCCACCGTATAACTAATGGTGCAGAACACATGACGCTACGGAATCTGCTGACAATCTAAAAATAAAACATAATTAAAGTAATAATAATAATAATTATATTACTATGATGGTCTTTGTAGTCTATTAAAATTCCTACAAGCCTTATGAATTATCTATGGTCAAGTTATGGTAAAAGTGGCAGGAAAGATGGAGGGTAACAATATTGGTTAGGATAGAGTTTATGAGCCTATTCATTTTCGGGATACAGTCAGAAGTACATGAAATTACAAATATTGGTTTTATGTCATAACATTTATATTTATACCATTTAATGCAGTGTATCTGATATATCTTGGCTTTTCATTTTACAAATGTACTAAGAGTAGCTTAAAGTTTTAAGATTTATATTAGCGATTGGGGAAAAAATGGCATTAGAGAAGTTAGGGGAAATAACATGCAGATCAGAGTAACGCTGCCACCTAGTGGAAAGTATTTTCCAATGTATTATGGAGTATACATATATATATATTTATATATATATATATTCAGTCATTAAAATGCAAAAACATTTCCATCTACCCCTTATATTCATCTCTTAAAATAATAATCTCATAGCAGGAAGGACAATTGTCAACTTATCAAACAACTGTGACTAATGCCCTGATTGTACAAGCAACAAACACGTGGTTCTTTTTATACAGAAATATTTTTCATCAATAGAAGTTGTACGTTACTAGTTTTTAATAAATCTGCTTGCTTTAAAAAATATGTTACTCTGCAGTGGGTCCCCTGAAGAAGAATACTCTGCTTAGTGGCTTTTCTTAAGCTATAACAAAGTGCTGTTTGAAAAATGTCTATACATTCTGAGATTTACAAGGTTTTTATATCAAAAACAGTTTTAGTAGTATTCAAAAGTAGACTATGGTGTGGTGCCATCTGGTGCACAATATCATATTCATGATTACTTATTAATTGAGGAAATTCATTGATTAGCATTGGATTTTTATGAACTTCATAATGGGAACAATGCATTTAAAATGATACAGTAAGTTCAGTTTAAACAGAACCAAACCATCCTTTAATGGGCGTAGGAGCCCTAAAATATCTGGGGGAGATAAAGTTTAAAGAGACAGTGGTGCAGTTCAACTCTACTCCCAGGACAGGCAGCAGGTCGGATCCCAGTGCCGCAGTGCTCCTCAAATAGACCTACTGCTCCAAAACCCTAGTAGCCAAATCTGATAATGCATGATACGTTTAATATTTTCTGTGTCCATTGTTCCTATAATCTTTTGGATTTCTTCCATTCCCACTTCACAGTTCCTACACTCCTGCTTCCATTCTATTGTCACAAATTGATTTCCCTAAAAAAAAACATGCCATTGTCACATGTAATGTCACAGTCATGTGTTAGTGATTTTCTTTAACATGTTAACAAATACAATTTACTAAATCAGTTGCTATAACGGATAGATAGTAAATGATATACAGTTGTGCTCAAAAGTTTTCATACCCTGGCAGAAATGGTCAAATTATGGCATTTTTTTGAAAATATGACTGATCATGCAAAAATTTTTTTATTTTATTGAAGGATGGTGATCATATGAAGCCATTTATTATCACATAGTTGTTGGGCTCCTTTTTAAATCATAATGATAAAAGAAATCACCCAAAGGGCCCTGATCAAAAGTTTACATACCCTTGAATGTTTGGCCTTGTTTCAGACACTGGCTAAAATGGCAATTAAAGGTTATTTCCTACACCTGTGGCTTTTAAATTGCAATTTGTGTCTGTGTATAAATAGTCAATGAGTTTGTTAGCTCTCAAGTGAATGCACTGAGCAGGCTAGATACTAAGCCATGAGGAGCAGAAAAGAACTGTCAAAAGACCTGTGTAATACAAGATATCCAAAGCCTTGAAAATGCCAGTCAGAACTATTCAATCACTTATTACGAAGCAGAAAATTCAGGGGTCTCTTGATACCAAGCCATGGTCAGATAGACCAAGAACAATTTCAGCCACAACTGTCAGAATAATTGTTCGGAATACAAATAAAAAAACACAGGTAACCTCAGGAGAAATACAGGCTGCTCTGGAAAAAGACGTTGTGGAGTGGTTGTTTCAAGGAGCACAATACGACGATACTTGAACAAAAATTAGCTGCACGTTTAAGATGCCAGAAAAAAGCCTTTGCTGCGCCAATGCCACAAAAAAAAGCCTGGTTACGATATGCCCAACAACATCTTGACACACCTCAAAGCTTCTGGCAGAATTTGGAGTGACAAGACCAAAATAGAGCTTTATGGTCACAAACATAAGTGCTATGTTTGGAGAGGGGTCAACAAGGCCTATAGTGAAAATAATATCATCCCCATTGTGAAGCATGGGGGTGGCTCACTGATGTTTTTGAGGGGGAATTCTAAAGGCACGGGGAATCTTGTGAAAATTGATGGCAAGATGAATGCAGCATGTTATCGGAAAATACTGGCAGACAATTTGCATTCTACTGTACGAAGGCTGCGCACAGGACGCTCTTGCACTTTCCAGCATGACAATGACCCTAAGCATAAAGCCAAGTTGACCTTCCAATGGTTACAGCAGAAAAAAGTGAAGGTTCTGGAGCGGCCACCACAGTCTCCTGACCTTAATTTCATCGAGCCACTCTGGGAAGATCTCAAACATGCGGTTCATGCAAGACGACCAAAGACTTTGCATGACCTGAAGGCATTTTGCCAAGACGAATGGGCAGCTATACCACCTGCAAGAATTAGGGGCCTTATAGACAACTATTACAAAAGACTGCACTCTGTCAATACACAATATTAAGAACTAAGGGTATGTAAACTTTTGATCAGAGCCATTTGGATGATTTGTGATATCATTATGATTTAAAAAGGAGCCAAACAACTATGTGATAATAAATAGCTTCGTAAGATCATTGTCCTTCAATAAAATAATTTTTTTTGCATGATAAGTCATATTTTTAAAATAAATGCCAACATTTCACAATTTCTGCAAGGGTATGCAAACTTTTGAGTACAACTGTGTGTATATACAGTGCCTTGTAAAAGTATTCTGCCCTCTTGGCATTTTTCATGTTTTGTTTCCTCACAACCTGGAACTAACAAGGATCGTTTGAGGATTTGCATCATTTAATTTACAGAACATGCCCACAACTTTGAAGATGTTTTTTTTTTATTGTGAAGCAAAGTCAATACTTTGCAGAGCCACCTTTTGCAGCAAACACAGCTCCAAGACGCTTTGGATAAGTCTCTATGAGCTTGCCACATCTTACCACTTGGATTTTTGCCCATTCCTCCTTGCAAAACTGCTCCAGCTCCTCCAAGTTGGATGGTTTGCGCTTTTGAACAGCAATCTTTAAGTCTGACCACAGATTTGCTATTGGATTGAGGTCTGGGCTTTGACTAGGCAATTCCAACACATTTACATGTTTCCCTTTAAACCACTTAAATATTGCTTTAGCAGTGTGTTTGGGGTCATTGTCCTGCTGGAAGGTGAACCTTCATCCTAGTCTCAAATCACGCACAGAGTTTTACAGGTTTTGCTCAAGAAAATCCCTGTATTTAGCACCATCCATCTTTCCCTCAACTCTGACCAGTTTCCCAGTCCCTGCTGCTGAAAAACATCCCACAGCATGATGCTGCCACCACCATGTTTCACTGTGGGGATGGTGTTTTTTGGGGGATGAAATGGCCGAAAAGTTCAATTTTAGTCTCATCAGACCAGAGCACCTTCCTCCATACATTTTGGGAGTTTCCCACATGCCTTTTCGCAAACTCAAAACGTGCCATTTTGTTTTTTGCAGAAAGTACTGGCTTTCTTCTGCCCACTCTGCCATAAAGCCCAACTCTATGGAGCATACAGCTTATTGTCGTCCTATGTACAGATACTCCAGTCTCTGCTGTGGAACTCTGAAGCTCCTCCAGGGTTACCTTAGGTCTCTGTGCTGCCTCTCTGACTAATGCCCTCCTTGCCCGGTCCGTGAGTTTTGGTGGGCGGCCGTCTCTTGGCATGTTTGCTGTTGTGCCATGTTCTTTCCATTTGGTTATGATAGATTTTGATGGTGCTCCTGGGGATCATCAAAAATTAGGATCTTTTTTTATAACCTAGCCCTGACTTCTCAACAACTTTGTCCATTACTTGTTTGTAGAGTTCCTTGGTCTTCATGGCAGTTTTGGTTAGTGGTGCCTCTTGCTTAGGTGTTGTAGCCAATAAGGGTGGTTAAACTGTGGAATTCTCTACCAAGGGAGGTGGTGATAGCAGATGCGATAGATAACTTTAAAAAGGGATTGGATATATTTTTGAACAAAAAGGGCATCCAGGGTTATCCTGGATAACTAGAGAAGGAATACGGATCCAGGGATGAAGCTAATTACCAGAAGGAATTTAATTTTCTCCCCTTTTGTGACAATTGGCAGTGTTTCAATGTTTTTTTTCTGTTTGCCTTCTGTGGATCAAGTAACAATTAATCCCCATATTACAAAGATCAGAGAAGATCTAAAAAAGTTCAACCTTTTTAGATCTTCTCTGATCTTTGTAATATGGGGATTAATTGTTAATTGATCCACAGAAGGCATACAGAAAAAAAACATTCATGGCAATTTTGGTTAGTGGTGCCTCTTGCTTAGGTGTTGTAGCCAATAAATGTACTTTTATATATATTATTATTATTATTATTATCTTTATTTATATCGCGCCAACATATTCCGTAGCGCTGTACAGAGGTTTAGTACATGGCAAAAAACAAACTTAACACCTTAAAGAATATATATATATATATATATATATATATATATATATATATATATATATCAGTCGTATGTTTGTTAATAAATACCTAAAAAAGTGGAAAGCTTTTTTTTAGATCCAATGACTTACAAATGAAAGCATTTTCTGAAACACTGACCACACACCAACACTCTCTAACTTTTACATATAATGTTTAAAGCAAACTAATTCCATTATTTGAACTATATATATTTTGAAAAATGATGTGAAATAGTTATTTTATTTATTTATATCTTGGTGAACCCAGTAACATTTTAAAAGGCAGAAACACTAGCTGTGTGTCACAGCTTTTAGGTGGTATACTGTTATACTTGCTTCTTCTATAATATAATGAAGTAGTTACAGTGACTCAGCCATTACTTTATTCAATCATTCTACACCTGATTCTAATTAATTATTCCTTGTTGGGCTCTGTTCAGAGCTTATTACTCATTCAAGCAGAGGCAACACAGGGGAATAGCCTGACTCCAATTGATCAAAACTCCATGAATTCAGCATCAATGTTTCAAATGAAAACACTTTTTCCACATGCTTTTGTGTCCTTTATCAAATGGTGCCGAGCACCTATAAGCAAATTTTGTAGCCTTTTTATACATTTGATACTCACTATTGCATGTCTAAAATTGCAATCACAATTTTTTAGTAAGAAAAGAACAAAGATTAAAATATGGATTACTTATTAACAAGAAGGTATTTACCAGATTTTTCTGTATGGCCCCAGGACATATATTAGGTGAATCACCATATCTACTGAACATTCCTGCATATTAACCTTCAAAGGTTATTTACTGTTTGATCACAGAAGTGCAGTAAACTCCTGACCTCCAAGCTCTGTTTTTATCTGATCCACAATCAAGGACACCCTCATGTTATATCTTGAGGTTGTAAATCCATCACCAAAAGGTTGTTCTTTTCTTACAAGCAATGCACATATTTTATTTTCCTATTGATTTTATGATATTTGTAGAACTATTTTAGATGTTTGCATATTATGCTACCTTATATGGACAACTTTAAATTATAGTATGCTATGTAAAAGATGATTCTCACATATTAAGGAAATAAATGTGTTCTGTACACAAATTACTAAATATATTTGTTGGTTGCCTGTCTTTGTTATAAGCTCTTTATATTTAACAAATAATAAAAAAGGATGTTTTAGCATTTTTTTCTTGTTTTATCTAAATGTTTTAACTAGGTTATTTACTTATTTTTATTGTCTTATTGTAATCATCAAATAAAACTGGCACAACTTACTACTGAGAAGCTCATAGAGTAGCAGATTCTCAGCTTCTGGAACCTCCCCTGTTTTTACTCACTAAGATGCTGTGATTCACAGCTCTGCCCTAAGGCCACACCCACAGGAGAAGGACTTCACAAAAGTAGGGTAATGCTGCTGCATCAAACCGAGAGCAACTTGTGGTGTGTCTAAGCAGCATGAGCACTAGTGGGTATGACCTTAGATGGCACATGGCAGCTTACATGAACAAGAACAGGAAGAAAGGGAGAGGCTCCAGAAATGCAGAATCTATTACTATGAGGGCTTCTTAGAAATAAGTGAAGTGTAAATGTAATGGAAATTAAATTGAATAACAAAGTTAAATCATTTATTTAATAAAAAATAAAAAAATGTCTAAAGATTGATTTTAAATAAATACAGTGCAAAGATTGGGTAAAGATTTTTGATTATGGTTTTCCTCCAATGTCAATGTGTTATTGAAATGATGCCTTATTGTTCTTGTGAAATGTGAATAAGTAAATACTGCACTATAGTGGGAGAACTATAAAAACTACATGCTTGCTCATATGGGCTACACCAGTGTCATGTAAATATTCAATAGTGGTGGAAGACATTTTCTTGTTAACATTGATTTTTTTATAGATAAAGTTTCCATTTATCTCTTGAAAGATTGTGTACAGTAAGAACAACTGAAACCTTATCTATGCCCAATATCTTCTTACAGTGGATGAACAAGTTTGCCAAGCAAATAAATGGCCTCCACCCATATATAAATGCATATAATAATTAACATTAAAGACTGTACTTTTTTTTACTTTTTTCCATTATAAATTATATTTCTACAGAAGACCATACTGGAAATATCAGACTTCAGAGGCAACAAAAGAATGATGCTAGTGCACAGTTGCTTTATTATGATGGAAGCAAATGTCAGGAATATACTTTGATAAGAGAGTCTACATTTTTCAGTAACAGAAATGATACCCGGAAAGTTATATCATTCCAATACATTATCCAGATAATAAAAAAAATGTTTTGCTGGAGGACCCATGTCCTATGGCAGCAAAGGGGTTAACCCAAGTAAGAATATTGGGACATATTCACTAAGATTTTTAAAGACTGTGAATGATTTCTCCAGACCTACAATAGTTGTTTTCACTTAATCTTTCAACACAAAACAGCCATAGCAGCCTTAAGTAATTATTTTGCAGGCTCTGAGAATCTCAGTGAATCTTGCCCTTAATAAACTAATTCTATTTAACATACTTCTCTATGTCAGTGAGTGGGTATTTAAGATGGAACTCACCTTTTCAGTTCAAAACTGTTTCTGTTGAGAAAAATAAATTGATGAATATACAGAAACATCAACAAATGAAAATAGTCTCCATTTCAATATACAATTAACATTTTGTTTTGGGCCATGTGATGAAAGTGAATAGAAATATGTTTATTTGAGAAATGATAATAAATGAATCCATGTAAATCACCTGCTAACCTAATCAAAGAAATACAAATTGCAGTTATATTATATTCATATCTGATTATTTTTGTGCCGATAGACATGTTATTAAATTATGTATATATCTCTGTTTCTTATTAAAGTCTCCTATTTTAGTTACAGGAAAGCCTTTCACCATAATATCCTTCTTCTGCCATCGATGGGTATTTGGATGGAGTGGCTGCCGCTGGTACGGATGGACAGGGTTTTTCTTTGGCTGTGGAAGCCTCATTACATTGACAGTAGTCAGTTTGGACCGGTACCTGAAAATTTGCCATATGAGTTATGGTAAGCAAGTTTTTTTTTTTTTTTATTTGCATGTTTTAATTTTTTTCTTATGAAATATGTAAGTTAGATGTAAATGGTACCCTTCCAGTAAAGGTGGTAGGAACGAACAAAGTTAAAGAAACTCTGTGCATTTTTTTGTGTGTGTTTTATATGAATGTTTCAATCAGATTAATACATTATTATCCTCTAAATGTAATTGACATATCAAATTAAGAAGGAGAAGCATTCATATAAAAATGCATTATGTATGGAATATGCTGACTTATCAGTTTTCCTTTAATTATGTTTCATAATTTCTTTAATGACAGTTTTCTGTTAAGCATATGGATTGGAGCCCATGGAGAAGTGTGAAACTCTAGTCTAGATATTATGGTTTATTTTTTATAAGTGCATGTACATACTTCTGCATAGCAAAGTGGATGCATTTGTTATCTTTCACTAAAATTGGTTAAAGTGGTCCATTTAGCAATGTTCATACAATGTTAAGCATTTTATCTGAAGGCCAACTGGTTACCTTCAAATTCTCATAGGGGCCACTTTGAGATGTAGAACATGGGTGGTACTAAATTGTCATATAGTTATAAACTGATTTAATAGAGTACATTTTACTTGCAAACACATTCATTAATGAGCTATAACCATGACTAATATGAAGTGTTGGTCTTTCTTTAACCCTCTTGTGCCAAATAAGATCTCACGGAAGAGTAGAGAAACTTGACAATATCTGTGTAACTAATAACTCAGTTTCAGATCATAAAAAGTTGTTTCTTACAAGAGTTAATATACAGAGATATTGTCTCTGTGTAAATAAGTTTAAATTTTCTGGTTAACAAGTGTTTCCAAAGACTCTCATCAATGACCACAGTCTATATAAATATGTTGGACCATAACTCTCCCATAAGTGATGTCTTCAGGGCTCATGACCAAGTCATCTCTAAAGATCACATGACCCTGATATGAAGATGAAATTTGGTACCATGTATCATTGCCTCTACAGCACTGAAAGGGTGAAAGTAACTAGCAAATAAACTTGTGTACACTCTGCACAAATTCAGAGGGTAATTGAGGGTAAATATACAGTGCTATATGAAATGTTCAAGTTGAAATGTGTTTTTTTTAATTAAAATAAGTGAGTTAAGGTTCCTTGAACTAACAGTATTAACACTTGCCACATTTTCCTGTAATAACATTGGTTTAACTATTAGCAGTTTAGGGATGCTGCATATATGGCTACCATGAAAACATATCGTATTGTGGTTGTTAGCTATATGCAGCATGAATTCTTTTGGAGAGACAATTCTGTATACTGGGCACTCCCAGCTATACAAACATAAATCAAAGCAGACTGACTGCATGATGCATGCAGATTGAGGAATCAACCTGTATTAAACGTCCATAGATTTACTACAAGTATACCTAACACAGGAAATGTATCAGTGCTCCTTCTACTTTACTTAAATTATAGCATAATAAAATAAAAAGAGAAAGTTTATTAAGTCTGTGCACTCTAAGGAAAACTGAATAATTGATGAAAACTTAACTTTTATTGTACAATACTGGAGAAAAAAAGAAACCAGAAAAAGAAAAGCATTTAAAACTAACACATATGCCAACATATTGTGCTCCTAGGTAGAGAAAAATAGTTCTTGTCTCTTATTTCCTCTCTTCTGAATATATTACCCCTAAGATACAATCAAACAGAGGATACATGTTTAGGAAAGTGGAAATAATAACCTACATTTTGTAGCTCATTGATTAAATATAGACTGAAAACTATTTGTGACTATCCAGGAAAAGCACCATTTTAAATAAGTGTCAATTTAAAAAAATATTTTCTTTCTTTGTTGGAGTACTGTACAATAAAAGTTATGTTTTATCCAATTGTTACTATTGTGAGAGTTTTTCTCTCTATTATACTAAGAAACCAGAATGTGTCTCAATACCATGGATAATAGTACCGGTATATTATATTTTTATATAAAAAGTATCTGATATCTCTATTTTGTATAGTTATATATTAATGTAATATTTTTTTTATTTACACTGTAGGTAATTGGCTTAAAAGACATCATGCTTTTATAAGCTTGATAATCATCTGGTCCTACGCATCCATATGGGCTACTTTGCCAACAGTTGGTGTAGGCAACTATGCTCCTGAACCATTTGGAACCTCATGCACTTTGGACTGGTGGCTGGCACAGGCTTCTCTTCAGGGGAAGGTTTTTGTTCTTTGTATGCTCGTCTTCTGTCTGCTACTTCCAACAGCGCTGATTGTGTTTTCATACATAAAGATCATTTGCAAAGTCAAGTCTTCGGCGAAAGAGGTTGCTCACTTTGATACCAGGAATCAAAATAATCATACACTTGAAATAAAACTGACCAAGGTACATAAATTGTATATCCATGAGACTATGGAATACAGAATAAAGTATAATATTATTTAATTTATATTGCATTTGATAAGTTAATTTAGATTTTGTATAAGCTCTCAAAATTTTGGGCTGCTGAAGGTTTTAGATTCCACTGAATCTACAGAAAACATATCGAATTGCACTGTCTGCTGTTACTACTTAAATCTAATATTATTTCTTTGATTATCAAATGTAAACCAGGACAAATATATAAATAAAATGCTATATATTTTATATATTTTACCAAGCACTTAAACAAAGATAAATTACTAATAACTGAAATTTGTGAGTTCAATTCCTGTCTCCCCCCCTCTTTTTTTCTCCTATTCCTAACAATACATTTTATATGTTACAGTTTAAAAAAAGAGAATATATATTTATACATAAAGTTTAAAGTGTTTGTATAAGACAAATATGATTTTAAAGGACTACTATTGTTAAAAAAATATAAGTTTAATACTCTATTTTATAGCATATTTTTTTGTATATACTACATTATTAAAATAAAGGGATAGCAATACTTACAATATAATATTTCTATTTACCACTGTGGGTGCAGCAATGTTGCAATTAAAAATCCCCTCTTTGATAGTAAGGCCTCCATCTTGCTAATGTTGCAACATGGGCCACACACACTTTATTTATTTCACTTGGTAGTTTCACGAGAAAAAAATTGATGAGGAGAAAAGAGAAAGAGAGGGATAATGACTAAAAGAGTAAGCAGAAAATGGGAAAATAGAGGAAACAGAGAGAGAGGAAATTATAGGAACTGAGCATGATGAATGGAATAAAGGACAAATAGGAAGCAGGTGAGCAAAAGACATGGGCTCTGGTAGAAACAAATGGTAGAAAGTATTGAGACATATGTAAGTTTTAACGCCACTGCCACCCCTTTGTTGTGCACTGTTTTAGGCATGGGCCTTCTTGGCCTGTTTGCAAATAACCCAAGTTTGCTAGGTTTGGACAAAAACAATACTCTTTTCTGAATAGAGTTACAGCATTTAATAACAAAGTCAATATTTCTTACATTATGTTAGTATTCATTAGGGCTTCTTATGTACATTTGTTGAATTAAAGACACTAGGATGCTATGAAGTTATTCCAATACCCTTACTGTACATTTAAACATGGTATTTTCTTCCAACTTCTGATTTTTGTTTCCCTCACTAGGTGGCAATGATGATCTGTGCAGGATTCCTCATTGCTTGGATACCATACGCAGTTGTCTCTGTTTGGTCGGCTTTTGGACAACCAGATTCTGTTCCCCTTGAGTTTTCAGTGGTGCCAACTTTACTTGCAAAATCAGCAGCTATGTACAATCCCATCATTTATCAACTCATTGGTTCTAAGTTATGTTGCTGCAAACCGGACAAACCCCAGCACAAGTCAACCTCAAAGTATGATCTTCTTGTATACTCATTTCACCAATGTGCTTCCACCAAGTCTTATTCAAATTATCTCTGTAAAGGTCTATAGGGCACCAGTAATGCTCTCATATGATGTAGGCTAGATTAACAGCCCCATTAAATTCCAAGCCTGTAGTGGCAATGGCACACCCGCAAAGCCTGCAGGCTTGAAAATCTACTGCATTACAGAGCTATTAAATTCAACCATGCCGTGAGTTACGGGCTGTAGATGCAAGCCCATACACCCTTCCCAAGCACGCAAGCAGTTTAAGGGTGGGCCAATACGCGATCGGCCGTTGCGATCCAAACCCATAATCACGTAGTTTGACGCAGGCCTAACAGCCAATAGAAAACGGGGAACCACAATTAACGCTACATAAGGTGTTTTAAAGGGCGCTAAAACCATAAATCACTGACTGTGCTGTAGCTGAGCAAGTGGAAACACGGGTCTATGGGGTGGTGTGTTTGTTAGCATTGGAGAGAGAGAGATTTGAGCTTTGTAAGTGTTTTGATATTTTTACCTCTAATATATATTAACCCTTAATTTACAACACATAATTACTGATATCACATAATTTACACACATAGATTAATATGTACAGATAGCTATACATAGCGGTAGACCACAGCACATCTACACCCCTACCTACCCCCCCCCCCCCCCAGCCCCATACAATTACTATACTACTTAAAATACATTCTTGTTTTACCACATTCACATCTATGTATATATTATATTTATTTATCCTTATTTTCATTTCATAAATCAGGGGAGGAGGGAAGGAGGAAAGTGAGGAGAGGATGAGAGAGAGGGGAACACCGGAGGAGGAGAGTGAGGAGAGCTAGAGGTATAGAGAGAGGGAGAACAAAGTCAGGGAGGTCAGGTGGAGGAGAGCAGCAGGGGGGATGGATGAGGCCCCAGATGTAGGCACACAAGGAGTAGGGTCAGGGGCCTGATCCCAGGGGGGCGGATAATGGGGATGAGGGACCGGCCCCAGGGAGAGGACAGGGAAGCGAGGAACCCAGGCACAGTTCGGAGGGAAAGAGACTGTTGCAAAGTACAGGGCCCCCAATTATAACCCACAGGAGATGGATGTCATCCTCAGTGAAATCAGTGCCCCCTATTGGATCAAACATGGTGTGAGAGATGTGAGGGCTAGCCAGAAAGCAGAGGCCTGGAGTCAGATTGCTTCAGCTGTTGCCGCATTAGGGGTGGCAAATAGGGATGTATGGTGTGTAAAACAGAGATATGACTACAGCCGGCTAAAGGTGAAGAAGAAGATGTCAGAGGAGGCAGGAGCTACACCGGTGGTGGGCCTCCAGCAAACATCACATACTGTGGATGGGAACAGACCACTGAGGGAGTGGATTCAGCCAGCGGCAGTCGTGGGCCTACCTGGACAGGTGGACATGGGTGTGCTGAGAACCATGCAGAGTGAGTATTATATCACACCACGCACATTGGTGTATGAACTTGTGTGTGTGTGGGGGGAAGAAAGGGCGGACAAATAGACCCCATAGATATCATGCTGTTTGTATCTATGTATAAATGAGCTATTACTCTGGATGTATCCCCCTAGAATTATTCTTGCTCCTACACCCCTGCCCACACGCTAGATATCTGACATACAATAGCACTGTAAGCCCTATAGTTATGGCTGAAGGTATATGGGCATCAATAACCATGTAAATTCTGGTAGCAAACATATCATTTTCATAATTTGCATTAATGAAATGTCTGGCCAAGATCTGCATTTCAAACTGATTCTGAGTACAATTTGCTATTTTATCAAAATTGATTTGGCATTCAAAAGAGTGTACATGTCTGGGTGTGCGCACTGCTGCATATGTGGATACAGACTCTGTAGGACTGCATGTGCGTGTCATATACTGTCCTATCCTGGACCATGTCTCAGCTGCATATTAACAACCATTGCTGGGAACATGTCACAGGTTGCACAGCAAATTCAGCAGAGCACGTGTCTGATGCACATGCAGATGGCACACCGCACCTGATGTACACATATTCATATGAACCATGATCCACAATGCTCATTATGCAGGCCATGGTTCATCTGTGTGACACAAGCACCACAGTCAATCACAGGTGACCATGATGTCAAGGATATGGAAACACATAGCTGTCAATTGTGTAGGGAAAGCAACTCAAATATATTTTTTCTTCCATTTCAGTACCCAGGAGGACAAGGCAGACCACAGTGGAACAGGGGGAGGCTCCACTGGTGGTGGGAGTGGTTGACGAAGAAGGCCAGGACATTCCAGAGGGCCTGGGACGATCCACACAAGCTGTTCATTCACTTCACCATCATACCAGGAGTGGGAATCACTGCCTGGGCCCTCAACAGCATCATCTAGCCATGCCCAGCTGTTTCAGCACCTTCCACCGGTCATGTCCTCGCCCCAGCCATCATCACAGCTGCTCCAACAACATTGCAGCCATGGCAGGCCACAACCACTCCCACACAATGGGGTCCCCCAACATGGCCTCCCACACACTGGCTCCCCCAGCATGGCCACCCACACCCACGGACCCTGCTGCCAACATCTCCGGCTCCAATGCCAACACCTCCGGCACTAATGCTGATACCTCCGGCCCCAGTTCTGTCACCTTTAACCCCAATGCTATCAACATCAGCCACAACGCCATCAACACCACCACCTCTGACATTTGAGGGAAATCATAGCCCATTTCACCCGGTAGGACATGGCACGCAAGAAGCAACAGAATGAGAGCCTCCGGTGCTCAGAAGGCAGTGTAGGTGCACACACATCCTCCTGGTCGAGCACCCGATTGCTAAATTCTGAGGTGAGGAGGACAACCGAAGGATGGAGTGATAGGAGGAACGGGCGATTCGGGACAGACAGCAACTCATCCAATTAGCCGAATGCCAGCTTATACCTCTCCAGCCTTCAGTTGCAAAACTGCTGCAACCTGAGACATCGGCCTCCTCATCTCAGACCTCACCACCATTTCAACCTGATCCCCAGCCACCCAACGTAGTGGCACCCCATGCTCCTACACCACCAAGACGTGGAAGAGTGAGACGGGGCACGGAATGTGGGGCCCAGTGCTGAGGAAGAGGAGGTCATAGGACCATCCGGGAAGTACTCTTGATCACTCCTCACTGAATACTGATTGGTATATATGTTGACATACTATTGGCTGGCTACAGAGTGTGTACATGTCTGGTTATGTTCAACATTTCAACAATTGATGTTCAATGTGGATTGACCTTGAGATGAGGTGTTGTAGTTAAACAGAATATTGCTATGATTGATATATATATGACTACATATCTCTTCACTAATGAACATGACTGGTGTGAGTTTCAATTATAATGAATAGTGTCCCGGCTTTTAGATTTGCACGGTCCCACTAGGATCTGCTAATCCAAACCAGTAGTTATACATGCGATTTCGTTAACTTTTCATCCCGTTAACATTATGAAAGCAGATTCAAGTATTTCATGTCATCCAAACAAAATTGATGATTTCCTTGGTTTGACATCAGGATCAATGTGCATGGGTTTTGGGGTAATGTGAACAGTGTAATCTGCCTGGCCTTGGTACTACCCATATACCAGTTAGATGTGATATCAGCATGGCACAACTATTCTATGTATATAGTGATAGTACTTTTTGCTTTTTTGCTGAAAGATTGTGTTCACAGTGAAGCATGTCTTGTTGAATTACACATCCTCAACATATTCTGGGAACGCTGATTGAACAGGACAGAATTAGTATGTTATCACTGCTTGTAGATGACGTTCATGTTAATTGGTTTTTGTAGTGTCTAGAGCAAAAACAATTACGATAATAACAGCTTATGATTGTTCGTACACCTCCTCTTTTTGTTTTCCAGATTCCTATCATCTATTTGGGAATCAGCAGTAATGTAAGAAAACACACTGTGTGTGGAATTGATTAGTGTCACATGATCCATGATTTCTAGCATCTGTTTAATATGGCAGATGGAGACCATATGGTTGCTGTATGCACATTAATGGTTATTTCTATGAAATGGATGTGAAGTTCTGTTTTCCTGACCAGGGGACTTTTGGATCCTGTAGACATTTTGTATAAAGGACATGTAATTCCCATGCTTGTCCACAAGATGTCACTGCAGGACATTAAAGGCCCTTTGTTTTCTGTTGCCGATCTGAAGCCATGTGGAATCGGCCCAGTGTTCCACCCCCACGGTGTGCAAGCTATGATTGGGTGATGCTTATCTGGGCAGGGGATTTCCTATCTTGAATTATCACAAGCTAGTTGGCAGTGGTGGAATCTTGGTGCAAGGACCGTTAGCAAGGGGAATGGCCCTTTTAGAGCAATGGATGGAGTTCCTGGGATTGTGGCAGGGACATGAGCTGGCTGGAGGAACTGGTATGGAAAGAGATTTCCTTGGAGAAACAGTATCATGCCATGATAGGGCCTTTTTGTGCCCTTGGAAAGGATCCCTATTTTCGATTGGAGCTAATAGATGGGCTCTGGGAGATTGTGTATGGTGATCCTGAATGGGGCATGGGGATTGTAAGGATGCATAATAACTTGTTTTTTTAAACACTGTTAAGGTATGGGACTAGAACCAATTGCTGGATGAGGCATCCGTGGAGGGATTTGGCCATCCAGATGGGAGATGAGACAGGGATGAAGAGGAGTGTTCACCAAACCCCTATGAACCAGGCGGTATTTAAGAGAGTAATTATGCTCAAGGGGTCTGGGGAGAGGATATTATGGACTGCTGGGAGAATTCTGATCTCAGGGATTTTAAAAGTAACAAGGACGCCTTCATGCAGTGGGTTGACTGGGAAGAAGAAGAAGAACTGGACTCTATCATCAGGGGGCTATGTCTTGCCCAGTTAAGGGCATGGGGACAGGGCAAAGTTACCCTGCTTCTAGTGTCAGAGAAGAACCAAATGATCACTGTGCCCTGGGATTGGACTGTGAGACTAGCATGGGGCTCCAGATGATAGCCAATGTCAGAAAGCCAGCCACAGTTCCAGGGACAGGCTCAACAAGCAGCACTGGTAGCATGGCAGGCCAGGGGCATAGCCTTATCCAGTTTGTGGGGACACTATTGCTAAGGACAAGGTAGTGGGGAAGATAGAGAATGTCTGTCCAATTGATGCCCAAGGAAAGTCTGGATCAGAGCAGTTAGGTCCTGCCAGGGAACACTGTGACCAAAGAGAGGGGGATGTGATATGCTGATCCAGGTGCAACCTAGAGGACTGGAGCCTTTAGACCAGGCCACAATATTAGGTGCCAGCTTCCAGATGTGGCCAGTACCTTCCCCCTTGGAATTACTGTTTTTCTGGGTGCCCCAGAGGAGTGTGTTACCCATACAGTGGGGCAGAAGAGAGCATTGGGCCTTGTTTTTGGGGAGTGGGATGGCAATGGCACCCAGGGACTGTATTGATTACCCTGGCACAGGGGACTGTTGGCAGAACACCGACCAAGCAAATAGTTTAGATTGGAGCAACTATGTTCCTTGCCTAATAGCCAAGGAGGGACACTTAGCCTGGAAGGTGGGGTTTGTGCTGAGGTCACCACCAGGATTGTTTACTCCCCTGGAATGGGTAGAAGAGAATAGTGACAAAAATCTGCCCTACACACCCAGAATCAGACCACTTGCAGGAGGAGGCTAAGGCCCTGAGAACCTGTATCTGTTGGGTATTTGTTGTGTTCTGGCTTCAGAGGGACATTGGGGGGAAGTTGATGACCTGTGGTCACCCCTGGTGCTACCCGCATTCAGCTTTTGAATTACAATTGGGGGCTTAAGAGGAAGTTGTTCCCACAAACCCCCGGATACCCTTGACACCCTACTATGCATGGAAATGGTGTGGGATGGGTGTCGTTACTAGTTCTATTGAAGCATATTGAAGCATTTTTATCATGTGGACACTGGTCTATGGACTATTGCAGATTTTTTTTTCCTAAAATCGACAATGACTTACACCAGAGCGGAGCAGTCAGCTCATCACCCCCTCTTCGTTGAGTCATAGGGGGGAGTGCTTGTGAAGTTCTGTTTTCATGACCAGGGGACTTTTGTATCCTGTAGCCATTTTGTATAAAGGACATGTAATTCCCATGCTTGTCCATAAGATGTCATGTTGCCGATCTGAGGCCATGTGGAATTGGCCCAGTGGTCCACCCCCCAAGGTGGGCAAGCTATGATTGGGTGATGCTAATCTGGGCAAGGGATTTGAATGTGCTCAGCCCACTGTGATGTAACTAGAGGAGGAAAATCTTTTGTCTGTGTTCAGTTGCTGTTTTAGAAATGCAGTAAGTGGGTTCACATTAAAGGCCATGCTTCTGAAATACATATACTATGGTGTAATACATAGACTATGGTGTATTTCTTTGAGAAGAATTGATATCACTGCCGGTCACCGAGAGGCCCATTCCTTCTATGAAGATTGCCAGCATATTAAGGGCAATTCCTGTATCTAAAAGGCAGGAAGTGTTGGAGCTGAATAGTGCCCATATCTTGAATCGTCACAGTGGATGTACAGATTAATGAATTTACATGATTAATCTGTACATCGTATGGGGATGATATTGTTTAGAGGAAGAGCTTTGGTTCCTCAAGACAATGGTGAGCTCCCTGTGCATGACTGCAAACCTACTTACGTCTAATGTGCACTAGAGTGCAAGAAAACACATCCGATTATGGTTACTGTGGTGTCCTGACCACATGTGACCCTAGTAGATGCGATGCTTTATCCATATGATGTTGTCTAACAGTGAAACCTTTAGGTGTCATTTGATTGCCCACAGACTCTTTCCCTTCCGCTATCCGCCCACACCACACCCATGATATTTATACACAGTCTTGTCCATTTCTGATTGTGCTCTGTGTATGAAATAAAGCTTTTTTATACCGTTATCACAGCGTCAGTGTGTTTTCAATGGTTGTAGTTATGGGACATCCACATACATCCCATTTGTGTCACATTCCTATGTCTGTAAACTAATGAGTCCTGGTTACTATGCAATAGTTTAATACATAAAATAATAATAATAATAATAATACTATGATCATAAGACATCATATATGATAATAAAGGGTTAATACACATGACAGGCCCAATTTGTGATAGTGTGGAGTATCAACATTCCCCTGATTGGAATATGACAGGTGATATTTTGAATTAATTGCTAGCAAAAACTTTAAAGGGAGGTCAGCCAATCTTAATGCGGATATATCTTTGCGGCCCTTCCTGATGTGTTAGAGTAGATTAGTGTGGTATGTTTTCCCCGGTTCCCCTTCTTCCTTGCTGCCTTGTGGTGGGGAAGGGGCTTGTGTACCTGAATGATGCTATGAGCTTTACCATGTAGGGCAACTGTAGGCGGGCAGGTCATAGCAGAGAGGTCAAACAAATCCCAGCTCACTAGAGAACTGGCAACCCACTACAGTATCTTTGGCATGCAAACTTTGTGGAACAGCACAGGCTGAGACCTCGCTGAATGTGCTGCACTTCATAGGGTCACAGTGAGTCAGACATGACTGAAGGACTGAACAACAAATAATAAAATGTTCCCCTGGTACTTGATATGTGTGATGTGGCGGTGTAATTTGGCCACTATTTGTTTTCCCAATGTAGATGTGATGAGCGAGATGTATATGCAATCATATATATATTCCAGCGTCCACATTAGAGCCTCTGTGAGTGAGAAAGGGTTAATATGGCATCCGTTTCTTACTTTTGTGTTGCTCTTTAATCTGGCAGTGTGTCTAATGTTTTCTGCATGTTGCAGCATGGCTTTTCATATTGGCATATGCATGCCCATTCCAACATATGATGAAATAAAATATTTTTTTAATGACTATTTTTTATTGGGGGATTATTGTGCTAGTAGTTGTAATGCCTTTCCAAGCTTTCCCCATATTTTAAAGTCCACTGGTGTGTTTATATTGTCTTTTACAGTGTTGAGAAATTGTCTGTAAACCCTTTGCGGGATTTGGAGGCTGTAATATTTTTGCATCCATTTGCGGGTTACAGACTTGAACGCCAGGCTGTCTTTGGAATTTGTTGCAATTTAATACCGATATTGGAACGTAACTTACGGGCTTGACAGAACAAATGATTTGCGGCAATGAAGTTCAGATTTCAAACCCCCGTAGGGTTTTGCCCCCCCTAACCCGCAGGTCATTTGTGGGTAGCTTTGAGAGGCCAATTTAATAGCCATAAGTCTTGTGGGCCACGTTACGGGCTACGGTTTTACACATTGGAGGAATTTAATGGGGCTGTAAGACAAACAACTTTATAATATACTTAAACAATGAAATCTTTTTTTGTAAAATTACATGTTTTACGTCTTTCTTTTCTGTCAGAAAATACTGTTTTTCCCAGAGTTCCATAGTGCCAACAGCTTGGACAGGAAGTGAGCAAATGTAACTATGGCAAGGTGGCCTTTATCAATTAGCACTAGTAATAGCATTTAGTGAAGAATTTTAAAACAGGGATAGGCCAACAGGTGTTGCCAAAATATCAGTTACAGAAACTGATTCACTGACAGAATATATGTGGTATTTTGGGATAAAGTAAAAAGTGGAAAAAAAGCAAAATGATAATTTCTTAAACCTATGCTTTATATAATATGGTGGAAAAAGGATATTTATATTTAATGTGGTGGCCTTGCAATGAAGTCGAATTATTTGGAGAGATTTTAATATTATTACACTGCATTCTGGGAAGCTGAGCTAGGACATGCAAATGTGCCCAAAAATGCCTTGCTCTTCAATCCATAGTCATTTTCAAACATGGCTTCCTTTAAGCTTATGCCTGCTGTATTACACAGCTTTAATGCAAAGCCAAGGTTGGATTAAACACAAGCTGAGAATCCTATCCACGTACAGCTGTTTCAAGCTTACTGGTTATCATCAGCATGGAGCAGGTTCTCAGCTTGTGTTGTGGATATATATAACCTATGAACAAGGAGATTTTGTATGCCTTAACACGCCATTTTAATAAACAAAAACAAAAAATCAGTTTAATCCAATCAAGAAGAACAACGTCGATTTTAAAAAGGTAAAACTAAATGTGTCTGGCTACAGTGTCTGGCGGACAGTAAAGGCATTCGTCTGGTGAGGCGCAGATTCCTGCCGTGCATCTCCATGCAAGGTGCGGCAGGTAAGAAGGGTCTTGCACAACCCTGAAATGCCCCTCTGTCACTGCATGCCTTTCAATAAGCTTACAAATAGGCAATAGTATAAGTGGAATCTTTTTCATATCCATCCTATAGTGTATGTTTTTATATGCACTTATGTGCATTGTTTTTAATGTATATACTACATGTGTCACTATATATAAGTATATCCAATGATTTGCCTGTGCAGATATGAGAATTGCTTTCACCTTGGACTAACCACCATAACTTGGGCTTTTTTTTTTCTTTGCCTTTTTTTCCTATTGTACACTTTTCCTTTTCCAAGTGTTCATTTTTCCTCCTGTTTCTGAACAATAGTATAGGAGGCATTTGGTGCTAGGATCATAGCAACTAGTACCGGTATATTATTAGACATCAGCATTTTATTATAGTTTATTCTCTTTCTCAAGATAAGTGGTGTAGCCAGACACATTTAGTTTTACCTTTTTAAAAGTGATGTGGTTCCTCTTGATTGGATTAAAGGATGTTGGAAAACATTTTAGCAAAATATAATTTCCCCCCCAAAAAATGTACTTTATTTACAAATTATCCCTTAATCTGCCTCACTAAAAGATAAACCATCGAGTTTTATGAATATATGGTATCCTTGGAATATATATTAGCAATTCCATTAAAATATCTGAATTATTTGAATTATGAAATATATGTATTATACTCTTAATATTTTAAATGTATACTGATTGTTATTATTATTATTTTCTTGAGAATATATAGTATCCTTGTTATAAATATTATTAAACCAATTCATTTTTAATAATTATTATTATTACATATATATTTTTATAGTCTTAATCGTAGAAATATTGATTATTTTATTTATTTATTTTTCTTTTCTTATCTATCATAGTTTTGCATGTGTTAATTATTATTTTATTTTAAATATACAAAGTAATTTTTAAACGTAAAAAAGGGAAGATCTCAGTAAAATATTTGCATTAATCAGATAATATAGGGTACCGTATATACTCGAGTATAAGCCGAGTTTTTCAGCCCTTTTTTTAAGGCTAAAAAGGGCCCCCTCGGCTTATACTCTAACCCCCCCCCCCGTGTCTCTCTAACCCCCCCATGTCTCTCTAACCCCCTGTGTCTCTCTAACCCCCCTCTGTCTATCTACCCCCCCCTGTGTCTTTCTACCCCCTGTGTCTCTCTAACCCCCATGTCTCTTTCCCTCCTCATCCTCAACCCCCCTCCTTATCCTCAACCCCCCCTCCTCATTCTAAACCCCCCTCCTCACTTTTTCCTCTCTAAATACCTCCCCCTCACTTACCTGCTTCTTCTCCCGCCTCCGGTATATGCTAATGACGTGGCGAGCATGTGACGTCATGTCATTAGCATATACCGGGTGCCGGCACCCGGTATATGCTAATGACGCAGCGAGCATGTGACGTCACATGCGCGCCGGGTCAAGACGGAAGGAGCAGAGGCCGGAGAAGAAGCAGGCAAGTGAGGGGAAAGGTAGATGGGGATGTATTTTGGGGGTTTAGAATGAGGAGGGGGGTTGAGGAGTGGGTTGAGGTTGAGGAGGGAGGTTGAGTTGAGGAGGGGGGTTGAGGTTGAGGAGGGGGGTTGAGGTTGGGGGGGGTGAGGAGGGGGTTGAGGATGAGGAGAGGGTTGAGGATGGCGGGGTTGAGGATCAGGATGGGTGGGTTGAGGATGAGGATGGGTGGTTGAGGGGGGAGGATGAGGATAGGGGGTTGAGGAGGAAGGATGAGGAGGAAGGTTGAGGATGAGGAGGGAGGTTGAGGATGAGGAGGGAGGTTGAGGTTATGGAGGGGGGTTGAGGTTGAGGAGTGGGTTGAGGATGGGGGATTGAGGATGAGGAGGGAGGTTGAGGATGAGGAGTGGGGTTGAGGAGGGAGGTTGAAAATGAGGAGGGGGGTTGAGGAGGGTGATAAGGGAGGGGGGAGACACAGGGAAGGGAGAGGGGAGAAGAGACACGGGAGAGAGAGGGGGACACAGAGGGACACAGGAGGCAGCACATTTCCCACCCTCGGCTTATACTCGAGTCACTCATTTTACCCAGTATTTTGTGGTAAAATAGGTGCCTCGGCTTATACTCGGGTCGGCTTATACTCGAGTATATACGGTATATTGCAGTTATTTTTCTTACTGTATCATACAATGTAACGTATAGTGTTGCAGCATCAAAGGCGCCCCTTTAAATTTTATCTTTTGTGACAAGAGTTGTAGAACGAAGAAGGTCATTAGCAGAAAGAAGAGAGCGGGGGAGTATTTGGAGATGAGAGCAGAGATGTAAGGGGGAGCATTATTGTTGAGGGCTTTGTAAGTTAGGGTCATGATTTCAAATTTTATTCTTGAGGCTAAGGGAAGCCAGTGGAGTGATTGACAGAGAGGTGATGCAGACAATGAACGTTGTGTACGGAAGATGAGTCTAGCAGAGGCATTCATAATGGATTGAAGTGGAGACAGTCGGGTGGTAGGTAGGCGAGTTGTAGTAGTCTAGTCGAGAGATGATGAGAGAGTGTATAAGGATTTTAGTTGTGTCTTGTGTAAGATAGTGACAAATTCTGGTGATGTTTTTTTAGATGGAGAAGACAAGATTTAGTTAGTGATTGTATGTGAGGGATGAAAGACAGAGCGGGTCCAGTAGAACTCAGAGACAACGGGCTTGGGAGGAGGGGGTGATGATGTCTTTGTTGACAGTGAGAGAGATGTGAGGAATTGATGCTGTGGGAGAGGGAGGGAAGATTAGGAGTTCAGATTTAGACATGTTGAGTTTGAGATTTAGGGGCTGGACATCCAAGAGCATATACTAGAGAGGCAGTTGGAGACGTGTGTTAGAAGAGAGGGGGATAGATCGGGTGCTGAGAGGTAGATTTGGGTGTAATCTGCATAGAGATGATAATGAAGCCCAAAAGAGTTTATGAGGGTACCTAGGGAGGAAGTGTAGATGGAGAAGAGGAGGGGGCCAAGGACAGATCATTGGGGTACACCAACAGACAGGGGGTGAGAAGAAAAAGAGGTGTTAGAGAAGGAGATACTGAATGATCGATTTTGTAGGTATGAGAGCAGTGTCTCGAATACCGAGGGAGAGGAGGATATGGAGTAGAAGTGGATGGTCGACATTGTCAAAGGCAGCAGAGAGATCTAGAAGAAGAATTGAGAATTTACTTTTTGACTTGGCGGTAAGCAGGTCATTGGTGACTTTAGTGAGAGCTGTCTCAGTGGAGTGTTGGGGCCGAAAGCCGGATTGGAAGGTGTCAAGAAGGGAGTTAGAGGAAATAAAGCTGGTAAGGCGGTTATAGACGAGCCGCTCCAGCAGTTTGGAAGCCAGGGTAGGCAGAGAGTTAGGGTGGTAGTTAGATGCAATGTCAGTGTCGGATGAGGGTTTTATGAGGGTGGGTATAACTATGGCATGTTATAGAGAAGACGGAAACATGCCAGTAGTAAGGGAGAGGTTAAAAATATGTGTGAGAGCTGGGATTTTTTTGGTATAGAGGGGAGCTATGAGCTGAGATGGAATAGGATCCTGAGGACAGGTAGTAAGGCGAGTGGATGATAGCAGTTTGGAGACTTCATCCTCTGTAGCCGGATCAAAGCAGTTCAAAGTGGCAGTGGGATTGGGGAAGGCAGAAGACTGGGGGTTGTTGGTTAGTTGAGAGGGTGGAGTGTGTAAACCACTATTAAGATAAGAGTTAATTGCGGATGTTTTGAATTTTATGAATAAAATGGTTGGAAAAGTCTTCAGCTGTGAGAGAGGAAGGGATGGGAGGAGGTGGTAGGCGGAGGAGAGTATTGAAAGTGGCAAACAGACACTTGGGGTTAGAGGACAGAGTTGATAATAATGTTGTAAAGTACTGCTGTTTGGCAAGGTTAAGGGCAGACGAATAGGAGCGTAACATAAATTTGTAGTGGAGGAAATCTGCTGAAGTGCATGATTTTCTCCATAGTCGTTTAGCAGTGCGAGAGCACCTCAAGATGTATTGTGTTTGTGTAGTGTGCCATAGTTGTGGATGAGAGCGAGGACATCTGCTTGTGGATATGGGGTCCAGAGTGTCAAGGGTGGAAGAGAGAGTAGAGTTGTAGAGTGAGGTGACAGTGTCAGGGCAGTTGAGGTTGGTGATGGGACAGAGAAGGGGTTGGATAATAGTGGAGAGCTGAGTAGGGTCAAGTGCTTGCAGGTTTCTGTTCGTGATGGTGGTAGCGGTTGGAGAGGGGTGGAGAGAGGGTGATGTGGTGAGATTGAAGGTAAGGAAGTGGTGGGCAGATAGAGGGAGTGGACGGATGACTGGGTTGGAGGTTGTGCTGAGATTGGTGAAGATAAGGTCAAGAGAATGTCCAGCATGATGAGTAGAAGAATCTGTTAGTTGTGAGAGGCCAAGGGAAGAGGTGAGTGCAAGCAGTTAATAGATTTATTTATTTTTTCTTACAATTTTTATTTTTTTATTATTTCAAAATGAGGCACTCTTAGGGGGTGCCTAGTTCGCCGATTGATAGATCTGTCCCTGGGTGCAGCAATATATATATTACCATAAATAATTAAGAATTTATAATATAGATTAACCATACATAAAAAAAAATTGTGAAATACTACAAAATGAGTTTACCAAAACATATATAAGTTATATATATATATATATAAAGGCAGTGAAAATACATGACATTCAACTTTTTGCATTGGCACTGAATTACGTATTTAATCCCAAACTACTGTATATATTAATTATTACTTATGTTATAATATAATTACTTACATTACAGTTGATTTAAATGAGTGGCTCTTAAACTTTTTTTGATCTGGGTCCAGCTGGTTACCTTCCAATGCTCATGGGTCACCTTTCGGATACTACATATGACAAAATACATTTTCATCTAGTCTTGCACAGATTTGAAGAGAGTACATTTTAACTGCAGATAAGCAAATCAATTATCTATGACTATGAATAATAGTTGTGGTACATTGAATTGTTGTGTTCTTCTTATCCCTCTTTATTAATGGTGACAGGATCTGACACTGGTTCCAGGTATAACTGTTGAGGAACACTGCTCCACTTAGCACAAGTTACTTGTTTAGTTTAGTTTAGTATCAGAGATAATACTGATGGTCCAGCGTTCTTGACTTTCAAGTAGTACAGAACAGTATAAACAACATTTCAGTTTCTCGTGATGTAAAAAGTTAATATTTTGTTAGAAATGTTACACTGATGCTGATCTTACATTATTTATGCTTATAGCAGGAAAGAGTCAGTATAGCTGTGCAGTTGGAGGGAAGATAGCTGAGGGCCATGACATAGTCTGAAAAAGATAGTCGGAGCTCAAATCTAAAGATAATTGAAAAGTTGTTTATACTGATCCTTACTACCTAAAAGTGAGGAAGACGGACCATTACAGTGAATCTTGGACAGTTGACATTACTCTTGTAATTAGAAACAAACCGTGCTGGTGGTAATAACAATGTACAGTATGATAATGTTATCATGCAATTAGATCCCTTCATTCACCATTTACAAATTAGCATAAAGAAATGCACATGAGCATAAATGAGTCAGACAAACAATAATGAATATCTCAATATTCTTTACTGTAGAGAAAAGTAGCTAGTACAATATATTGCCAGTTTTTTTTATAATTTTTAAGATGAAACCAGTTGACATAAACCGACCCATTAAGCTAATTCTAACATTAAACACACTAACCCTCCCCCATTAATTATTCCAGATTGCTGATACAATCAGTAAATTCTGTTAGAGAAAATTGTCAACACGTTTTCATACATCATCATCTTTATACAGGAATAAAGATTTGTTATCAATCTATAATTTATGGGTACATGTGTAAACATGTTTTGTCTTTTTCACAGAATCTACACAATAAGCACATACAGGAAATCAATCCAATCAGCTGACTGATGGAATCATCAGAAGAGATGAAGAGAGAGAAAAAGAATATCGATTTTCCGAGTCAAGATGCAGTTGTGAATAAGAAGAAAGCTGTGTATATTCAAAGAAATGTTTATTTTCTTATGGTTGTGTAAATTAAAAAAGAATTAAGAAGAAACAAATCTAGAGATGGTAGTACAAGCACAGAATGTATTTATATCATATATACATATTTAATTTTGTGATATTCTGGGTATAAACTTGCACCAAGTATCGATTAATTGACACACTGTCACACATGCTTTAATTATTGGATATAAAAAATAAATAAATGTACAACGAGAATAATTTTTCATCATGAATATGTATATTAAATGTTGTGAAAAAAAGATATATATATCATGATGTACAAACCAAATGAAAAAACACCTTTATAACATATATTATTTTATACTCCAATGTTTTGGTTTATTTTTATTTTTTTTACAATACACCAACTCTACATGATGCTTTAGCCTTCAGTAACCTTAACAATGTTTTAATATACTTTGAGTAGTTTTTTGTTTTTATTTTGTAAGTGAAATTTTTCAGTCTTTTTTTAAAATCCATTAAAATGCTATTATAAGATATAAATGCCAACTCGGATTAGTAAGGGTAATTTCATCACACTTTGAGACCAACAGTAAGGACTTAAGAGGAGAGGGGAATATGGAAGTTTTTCTCAGTAAAGATTATTTTTTTAAATACATTAAATATCAAAGTGTTTTTATACTGTGTTCAGTATTACATTTTACATTTTTGTACTATTAGGGTTGCCATCTAAAAAACTGATGTCATCTGTATGTTTGCAATCAAGGGTTTGCCTTTTAAATCTTTAATGTAGAGGTAGCTTGGATATCGTTTGGCAGCTAAGAGATTTTAGTAATTATTGTAGTCTAGTTTTCAGTAAAAATTACCATTTCAAAACCACTCCATGGATACATTCATTTTGTAGAAACCTTTTATCCCAAGAAACATAATGGGAACCGAAAAGGCCCCCAACCCACTATGGAATAAGTAAATACAGTTAATTACGTTGACTAAACAGTATACTAAAGAAATTAAAATGCAAGCTAATTTAAAAGCTGCACTACAAGGAATTAATGTCCACATAATGTCTTCCCCCAGCCTGTTCCTCTTTACAGTGAGGAGACCCATGTTGGTTTCTCAACCAAATAGTATAATTTAATTTTTCTCTGTGATACCCTTTGATTGACTTAAAAAGTCAATATAAAATGCACACCCATATTCATTTGCAATGCCACTGATTCCCAACCCCTAGTTTAGAATGTAATATTACTGCTGGGGCAAAAATGCAACTTTCTCTTTGATTTTACCATGCTGTGTACAGGTGACATACCATTTTTCTATTGATTTATCAGAACTACCAAGACTATCTAAAGAACAACAAACTTAACTCAGCTCTTATAAAATAGCGCACTGATTCTCATTACTGACCTAGAGACAGTTCCTGTCCATGAACCTCTATCTGATTGTTCTGGAGGCAAAAGATGAAATATAGGTTGTTATTTTAAATTTGATTCTAGAGAATATAGGCAGCCAGCTTATGCACTTCAGATAAAGAGCGGATTATAGGACATGATTGCTGTGGATAAATCTGTCTGCATTTATGATGTACTGGTATGTGTAGTGGTGTGTGGAGGGTTGTAGTAGCCAAAGGGGGGACATGATGAGTGATGTATAAAGTAGAATGTTGTAGTGTCTTAGATTAAAACAGAAAGAATTTGTGAGTGATTAAATGTGAAGGGCAAAGGTCTGAAGAGTCAAGTATAGCACTGAGGCAGTGGATTTAGACTCTTGCTTCATTGCTGAGTTCTCGACTGGATCGAAACCTGAATAAAAAGGAATGATCAATATTTTCCTGTCTAAAATGTATAATCTTTAAATAAGAAGCAATAGAAGATAGACACTTGTTGCCATGTGTTAGTGGAGCCTGGATGGGAGAAATAGCTTTGAGGCCTATCATATAGACATACGACTGAACCATGAGAGCTTTGTTACAGATACTCACAGAGCAGAGAGTTTCCAAATGTTGTGAGTGCGTTTTCAGTAATGTGTGGAGCAACAAAGACAGAAGGCAGATGTTTTCTTATTATATATTTTTAGATTCAGTATAAAAATCACATTCAATTCAACATAATATCTATTTACATATATATTTAAAAATTTAGCTATAGTTCTTTCACATGGTTAAAATTACAAGCAAGGACACAATTAACAATGAAATAGCCTGTTCTTATAGAGTCAATTTAAAATTGCCTTGGTTTAATTTTAGCAGACCTTCCAAGCAGAACTAGTAGAAAATATGATAATTTGAATAAGTGTTTGTATTACCCATATACTGATAAAATAATAATCATCAGAATAACACAAAAATAACTAAAACACATGTAGATAAATTTAGAATCATATATAAAAAGGAGCTGTTTTTCGTAATGATGGTCTTATCATTATCAATGAGACATAGTAGTGGCAATCACTGTGGTAATATCTTCCAACGTGTTTCATCACCTATAGGGCTTCTTAAGGAGTTGTAAAAAGGGCAAAATAAACAATTCCTAGAAATAACAGTTGCGACCCCTTACCCTGTGTCTTCTGCCCCATTTACTTTTGAAATTTTTCAGCATTGTTTAATTTGCCATTTTTACCTTCTCCAGTTGTATAAAGACATAGGGCCTCATTCAATTGCGATTTGGTCAATTGAATAGGGCTCTAAATAAGCACATAGCATATATTTTTAAAGAAGTTTTTAGTTAGTGAAAACCTTGCTTTTGGATAGATGCTTACTAACTAAAAACTTCTTTAAAAAAATATGCTATGTGCTTATGTAGGGCCCTATTCAATTGCCGAAATTGCAATTGAATGAGGACCATAATTTGTAACATCTGTCCGTATTGCCTTAAAAATAAGAGTTGCATCTTTTGAACAAGTTTTACTTTAATTAAAAACTTTGTTCAATACAAAAGATAAATACATGACAAATAAATAATAATAAGTTAATAAAATTAAATAATAATAAAAAATATTTAAATAAAAATAATTGTATGATGCAATATTCTTCATAGATCTGTAATACTACTGGAAATAAATATATGTATATATATGATCTCAAGCAACACAATATTTAGTCTCCTCTTTGTGTCTCATCTTACATTTTTACATGTATCCATGTATAATTAGCCATCGGTTTTAGATTTGTCTGTTTTAAAGTTGATTACCTTGGATAAAAGATGTGTATCTGATATCCTTATGTATCGTTCTTCTAATGAAACACCTTTGATACCTATACCATATGATGAAAAACGTGCTGTACAGTTACTGACACACAACCTTCCTTTTATTTTTCATTTATGTTTTTTCCAGACAGACATTCTATATAACTTCTTTGTAGCGCTCAGCCTTATTATTTTCTCTCAATACTATTTGTGTCACCAATGTAATTTTCTGTTTAATGATATTTGGTGTCTGTGATATGATTTACAAAATGAGGTTCAAAACCTTATCATTTTTACTCCTACATTCAAAGAACTGTAAACATCTAGAGCAGATTTCATATATATTTAAACAAGGGTTATAACTCACATAATATTACTATTTCAGATGCTAGCATGTATTCATCAGCTAGAAAACATCCAGAAGCTCTATATAGACACAAAATATGTCATATTGTATGTATACACTTTGTTTATATATAAGGGCCATATGCTTGATCAGGTTTTTAAAAAATATATATCATTACAAATTTGTTTTTATTTAAATGAAAAGTAAATGTCATAAACTTAATAAAACAAAAAGTAATTGTGAATTATTTATGTTGATTTTCAATGTACTACTGATACAAAAGAGAGAGAAAAAGTCACTCATTTAAAAGCAAAAGATATTTTTTATGTATTTTAGTTACCTTAAAGTTTTTTAGAAACTAACGTTGATGCACAGGTCTTATTTTGACTATTTTTTACTGATGACTCGCTAAATGTTTCACAATGTCTATTTTATGAGAAATTATGTTACTTGAAAAATGTTGGAGCTTCATAACAAGAGGTAATAATAAGTATTGTTCATGATTATTAATGTTTGTATTTCTAAGGACAGATCTATATGTATTCTGTAAAATCTTGCAGTTAAATGTTCCCATGGGCATGGATTCTTGTGGCTCAGATTGGGCGTCTGTAGCTCTCAACAGTGGGAAGAAACCTTGGTTACCATTTAGAGGTATCCAAACCAATATGACTCATTTAATTTAATATTCATACAACAGAAATATGTTATATTACAATTTTCAACACATTTCGAATATTATTTTACTATATCTGTTTTGTTGATCTGTGTAATAAAACAATATATCTATAGTCCTATATGTTTCATGTATAGGCCACAGTATGTTCCATATTTGTAAATGTTGATACATATCATACATGATACACTGGAAGACCACTTGTTCTATTTCCTATGAAATGTTCATCTCAGATTTTCTTTTCTTACAAGTGAATTAGTGTGAGAATTTGAGGAAAAAAATCTTGGATAAACTTCAAGTAATAGAATAATGACTGAAAAATTAAACTGAATAAAGTATAGTATTTAACAGAGATTTATACTGATTATTTAATTATTTAAGGAAACAAATATTTAAGTAATAATAATTTCTAAATTAATTGCTTTTTTTAAGAAATGATTACCCAATAGTACATATAACAGTAACATTGTGGTATGTACTGTATCTCTTGTTCTATTTTTAATCATTATTTTAAATGTACACCAAACTAAATAAACTTTTACTACCTACTTGTGTTGTACCTTTTTTTTTTTTTTTTAAATCTGGGATCTCCAAAAAAACAAACATCTGGGAACTCCAATAAAAGTGAATAGTATCATCTTGTTTCACTTTGGTCAAGTTGAGTGCCACTACGATCAAATCTTTTGACTAAACTTTATAGTGAGCAAAATGTTTTTTTGTTTTTTTTTTAAAGAAAAATATATACAGTCTTTACACTTTTATAAGCTATGTTTTCTCTATTGCTTTGGCTCCATCTTCTTTTCTCAGTTGATCATTTTTCACAACCTTCTGAACCTTAGAACACTGGAAGCTAAGTACAAACACACTTTGGAGTGTAATTTTTCCTTTTTATAATTGTATTGGCTCAACTATCACCTTATTCATATATTCAATATTTTTATGATTCAGTGACAATAGAGAGTCTATGGAGAATTATATTGGAGAGCTTTACTACTGAACAGCAAGTATATTGCTATATGTGTTTTGTTTAGCTCATACCCAATAGTGCCATTCTCTCCTTGATATAGACAATGCTGTAGTCAATCTATAGAGCCATTCATTTGTGATTGTATATACTTTCAGTCCATTTAAGTACTTTCTAAAGTATCAGATTTTATTTTTATGTATACCAGTTTTTATATGTATATAGATACTCACACTTTTTATACATAGCTGCACTATCCTATGATTATCAGTATATCCTGTATTAACAGGAGTATCAGTATATTCTGATTTATGAGGATTTTGTAGCATAGGTTATGGTATGAATACAGAATACGAAAATATTTAACAATTCATACTCATCATTATTGGAGTATCTATACGTAATGTCTATACATTTTAATCGGCGTAGTTTCCGAATCAAAAGTATCCAATAAAGTTTTTTCCTTTTTTTACATAATCTTTTTTGATACATTAAGGGGTGTAAAGCACCCAGGATACTAGCAATATAGATCATCATTTTTCTTTATTATTGAATTTGTCTGCTACTTTATCAAGTGAGTGTGTCCTTGTAAACTAATGGACATTCTATTCAATATTGCCTTTTCTGTCTGCTCTGTTGAAAGCATATATATACCGTATTTATCGCGTATAACACACACTTTTTCTCCCTGAAAATAGGGGGCAAATGATGTGTGCGTGTTATACGCCAATATTCTCCCCCTCCTCATCCTCAACCCCCCCTCCGCATTCTAAACCCCCCTCCGCATTCTAAACCCCCCTCCGTATTCTAAACTCCCCCCTCCGCATTCTAAACTCCCCTCCTCAACCTAAACCCCCCTCCTCAACCTAAACCGCCCTCCTCAACCTAAATCACCCTAAATACCTCCCCCTCACTTACCTGCTTCTGCTCCGGCCTCCGCTCCGCTCTTTGACCCGGCGCGCATGTGACGGCACCCGGTAATATGCTAATGACGTGGCGCGCATGTGACGTCACATGCGCGCCGGGTCAAGGAGTGGAGCGGAGGCCGGAGCAGAAGCAGGTAAGTGAGGGGGAGGTATTTAGGGGGGTTAGAATGCGGAGGGGGGTTTAGAATGAGGAGGGGGTTGAGGTTGAGGAGGGGGGTTGAGGATGGGGTTGAGGGTAGGGAGGTTGAGGAGGGGGTTGAGGAAGGAGGATGAGGATGGGGGGGTTGAGGAGGGGGTTGAGGATGAGGAGGGAGGTTTAGGGGGGTTGAGGTTGAGGAGGGGGTTGAGGATGAGGAGGGGGGTTGAGGATGAGGAAGGTTGAGGTTGAGGAGGGGGGTTGAGGATAGGGGGGTTGAGGAGGACGTTGAGGAAGGAGGATGAGGATGGGGGGTTGAGGAGAGAAGTTGAGGATGAGGAGAGAGGTTGAGGATTTTGCTTCAAAGTTCTTTATTTGAAATGTAATTTTTTCCCCCTTAAATTTCCTTCTTAAAATGAGGTGCGTGTTATACGCCGGTGCGTGTTATATGCCGATAATAACGGTAGTTATAAATGCTGCTTTCTCATTATTGCTAAGCTGAAGCCAAAATAGTACAACATAATAATTGCATATGTAAGATAATACATTTCAAAATGCATTATTATCTGTTTTTAGGTGTAAATCTTTAAAAGAGTATATTTTAAACTTTTAAAGGTGATGCGCAGTTAGCTCCGCGCATTGCGTGTTGGTGAGGTGGGGAGAAAGAAGGGGAAGGAGGAGGGGGATAGGAACACGGGAGAGAGAGAGGGGGAAGAGAAACAGGAGGGAAAGACACGGGAGGGAGGAGGGGGAAAAGTGACACGTGCGGAGGGGAGAGAGACAGGGGAGGGAGAAGGGGAAAGAGACATAGGGGAGGGAGGTAAAGGGACATGAGGGAGGGAGGGGGAAAGAGATACAGGGGAGGGAGAGGGGGAAAGAGACACGGGAGGGGAAAAAGAGAAACGAGGAGACACGGGATGGGGAGAGAGAAAAAGAGACATGGGCAGGTGGGAGAAACACGGGAGGGAAGAGAGGAAAGATACATGGGAGGGTGAGGGGAAAGAACGCTGGAGGGAGAAGGGGAAAAAGACCGGTGGCAGGGGGAGACACAGGAGGGAGAAGGGGGAAAGAGCCACGAGAGGGGGGGAGACACAGGGGAGGTGGGGAGAGACACAGGGAGGGGGAAACGAGACACGGGGAGGTGGGGATGAGATAAAGGGGAGGGAGTGGGGGGAAAGAGACACGGCAGAGGGGGAGAGAAGATACATGGGAGGAAGAGGGAGAAGAGATACAGGGGAGGGAAGAGACACAGGGAAGAGCCACTGGAGGGAGAGGGGGAAAGAGACACAGGGGAGGGAGAGGGGGGAAAGGGACACATGGGAGGGAGAGGGGGGAAAGGGACACATGGGAGCGAGAGAGGGAAA
Source organism: Discoglossus pictus (assembly GCA_027410445.1). Lineage (NCBI taxonomy): Eukaryota > Metazoa > Chordata > Amphibia > Anura > Alytidae > Discoglossus > Discoglossus pictus. Next base: position 417,849,430 of record CM050165.1, on the reverse strand, counting down.
AGACACAGGAGAGGGGAAGGGAAAAGACATGGGGGAGGAAGAGGGAAGAGACACGGGAGGGAGAGGGGTGAAGAGACACCAGGGAGGGAAAGGATGGGAAGAGACACAGGGGAAGGGAGACACATATCAAATATTTTCCCGGGCAAGTTACTAGTAAATATATAAAACAACAAAAGGTGCTAAATCATGTTGATGACCCACTCTAAAAGCAGCCTCTTTTAGCTCACTTGTGCCTTCACAGAGAAAAATACCCTGTAGTATATCAGTCTGGTCCCACTCAAAAGTGTGATCCAGCCCCGAAATACCTGGCATTTCTACCCTGAAGGAGAAACAGCAAACCCAGATGTATCTTTCGGCCTTAGTCAGGCCTCTCATTGAATGTAATCATTTGTCTAAATTGGACAATCCATTCCACTTTTTATGCTTATTCTCCAGCGTGTTTAATGCCAACAAAAAGATGATGTTATGAAGTATACAATTGTAATATGCCTTTATATTATTGTAATGGTATATCTCCATTTTAACATGTATTTCTTTATATCTTAAACACCTTTCCCTTTTCAATTTTGAGTTTATAAACAATCCAACCTTGGCAAGTGTTTAAAGTGCCTCAATAGATATATGCCGGTAAAGAAACTTTCTACAGCTATTCCTTCCTTACATAGTTACATAGGGCCCTATTAAATTCGAGCTGCGTAAATAATAGGTGAAAACTAGAAATGTCCCGAATAGTTCGCTGGCGGACTGTTCCCGGCGAACATAGCATGTTCGCGTTCACGGCGAACTGCGAACATATGCGAGATTCGACCCGCCCCCTATACTTTATCATTGAGCAAACTTTGACCCTGCATGTCACAGTCAGCAGACACATTCCAGCCAATCAGCAGCATACACTCCCTTCCAGAGCCTTCTCATGGACAGCAGCCATTTTGGAATCATAACTAACTTGCAGTCTTACTGAGAGGAGGCTGAGTGTAGGTGATACTGCATCAATAGGGAAAACCATAGCTAGGCTACTGTACACAGTGTGCAATACAGTCCTGAAGGACTCTTTTGATCTCTGCTGCAAGGACACCCCTGTGTCTCTTCCCCCCTTATCATCATCCTCCCCTCACCTTAGCACCCAACCCTAACACCCCTCACACTTATCCATAACACCCACCAACCTAACCCTAACACCTAACCCTAACACCCCTCACACTTATCCCTAACACCCCTCACCCTAACACCTATCCCTAACACCCCTCGCCCTAACCCTAACACCCCTCACACTTATCCCTAACTCCCCTCACCCTAACCCTAACACCCTTCACACTTATCCCTAACACCCCTAACACCTAACCCCCTCACCCTTATCTCTAACACCCATTACCCTAACCCTAACACCCCTCACACTTATCCCTAACACCTAACCCTAACACCCCTTACACTTATCCCTAGCACCCCTAACCCTAACACCCCTCACACTTATCCCTAACACCCCTAACCCTAACACCCCTCACACTTATCCCTAACCCTAACACCCCTTACACTTATCCCTAGCACCCCTCACCCTAACCCTAACACCCCTCACACTTATCCCTAACACCCATCACCCTAACACCTAACCCCCTCACCTTTATCCCTAACACCCCTAACCCTAACACCGCTCACACTTATCCCTAACCCTAACACCCCTCACACTTATCCCTAACACCCCTCACCCTAACACCTATCCCTAACACCCCTAACCCTAACACCCCTCACACTTATCCCTAACACCTAACCCTAACACCCCTCACACTTATCCCTAACACCCCTCACCCTAACACCTATCCCTAACACCCCTCACACTAACCCTAACACCCCTCACACTTATCCCTAACACCCCTCACCCAAACACCTATCCCTAACACCCCTCACCCTATCCCTAACACCCCTCACTCCTATCCCTAACACCCCTCACCCTAACCCCCCTCACACTTATCCCTAACACCCCTCACCCTAACACCTAAGCCCCTCACCATTATCCCTAACACCCCTCACACTTATCCCTAACACCCCTCACCCTAACCCTAACACCCCTCACACTTATCCCTAACGCCTAACACCTAACCCTAACACCCCTTACACTTATCCCTAGCACCCCTAACCCTAACACCCCTCACACTTATCCCTAACATCCCTCACCCTAACACCCCTCACACTTATCCCTAACACCTAACCCTAACACCCCTTACACTTATCCCTAGCACCCCTCACCCTAACACCCCTCACACTTATCCCTAAGACCCATCACCCTAACACCTAACCCCCTCACCCTTATCCCTAACACCCCTAACCCTAACACCCCTCACACTTATCCCTAACACCCCTCACCCTAACACCTATCCCTAACACCCCTGACCCTAACCCTAACACCCCTCACACTTATCCCTAACACCTAACCCTAACACCCCTCACACTTATCCCTAACACCCCTCACCCTAACACCTATACCTAACACCCCTCACCCTAACCCTAACACCCCTCACACTTATCCCTAACACCCCTCACCCAAACATCTATCCCTAACACCCCTCACACTTATCCCTAACACCTCTCACCCTAACACCTAACCCTAACACCCCTCACCCTAACCCTAACACCCCTCACACTTATCCCTAACACCTAACCCTAACACCCCTCACACTTATCCCTAACACCCCTCGCCCTAACACCTATCCCTAACACCCCTCACCCTAACACCCCTCAAACTTATCCCTAACACCTAACCCTAACACCCCTCACACTTATCCCTAACACTCCTCACCCTAACATCTATCCCTAACACCCCTCACCCTAACCCTAACACCCCTCACACTTATCCCTAACACCCCTCACACTTTTCCTTAACACCCCTCACCCTAACACCTATCCCTAACACCCCTCACCCTAACCCTAACACCCCTCACACTTATCCCTAACACCCCTCACCATAACCCTAACACCCCTCACACTTATCCCTAACCCTAACACCCCTCACACTTATCCCTAACACCCCTCACCCTAACACCTAAGCCCCTCACCATTATCCCTTATCACCCCTTACCCTAACACCCCTCACACTTATCCCTAACGCCTAACACCTAACCCTAACACTCCTTACACTTATCCCTAGCACCCCTAACCCTAACACCCCTCACACTTATCCCTAACACCCCTCACCCTAACACCCCTCACACTTATCCCTAACACCTAACCCTAAAACCCCTTACACTTATCCCTAGCACCCCTCACCCTAACACCCCTCACACTTATCCCTAAGACCCATCACCCTAACACCTAACCCCCTCACCCTTATCCCTAACACCCCTAACACCCCTCACACTTATCCCTAACACCCCTCACCCTAACACCTATCCCTATCACCCCTGGCCCTAACCCTAACACCCCTCACACTTATCCCTAACCCGAACACCTAACCCTAACAACCCTCACATTTATCCCTAACACCCCTCACCCTAAAACCTATCCCTAACACCCCTCACCCTAAACCTAACACCCCTCACACTTATCCCTAACACCCCTCACCCAAACACCTATCCCTAACACCCCTAACCCTAACACCCCTCACACTTATCCCTAACACCCCTCACACTTATCCCTAACACATCTCACCCTAACACCTAACCCTAACACCCCTCACCCTAACCCTAACACCCCTCACACTTATCCCTAACACCTAACCCTAACACCCCTCACACTTATCCCTAACACTCCTCACCCTAACACCCCTCACCCTAACCCTAACACCCCTCACACTTATCCCTAACACCTAACCCTAACACCCCTCACACTTATCCCTAACACCCCTCACCCTAACACCTATCCCTAACACCCCTAACCCTAACACCCCTCACACTTATCCCTAACACCTAACCCTAACACCCCTCACACTTTTCCTTAACACCCCTCACCCTAACACCTATCCCTAACACCCCTCACCCTAACCCTAACACTTAACCCCCTCACCCTTATCCCTAACACCCCTTACCCTAACACCCCTCACACTTATCCCTGTGTCTCTTCCCCCTTATCATCAAAGGAGGGGGAGGATGATGAGGGAGGGGGGAAGAGACACAGGGGAGGATGATGAGGGAGGGGGGAAACAGACACGGGAGGATGATGAGGGAGGGGGTAAAGAGATACAGGGGAGGATGATGAGGGAGGTGGGAGGATGATGAGGGAGGGGGGATGAGACACAGGGGAGGGTGATGAGGAAGGGGGCAAAGAGACACAGGGGAGGATGATGAGGGAGGGGGGAAGAGACAAAGGGGAAGATGATGAGGGAGGGGGAAAAGAGACACAGGGGAGGATGATGAGTGTGGTGTATCACCAAATTAATATTACACAAGGTTCGTCTACATTAAAAGGTATTTATTAAAAGGCAGATAACACAATACTATAAATGTATTACAAACACAGCAGCCCAGACCCACGGAGCAACACCCCCTTTTAAATCTATCTACCTATATATATAGTAATTCCCTTCCCCAAACGCTTGATCTTACCCACAGTTAGACCATTGACATCACCTCCATCACCATCACCATCAAGGAAGAAAACAGGAAACAGCACCAGTTTCCTGCCTGGATATATCCTTAGTTAAGATGATGTAATTTACATCACATCCTGTCCATGACTTCCTTTAGCAATTGTGGGAGGGAAGTAAAGATTCTCAGCCCTCCTACAAAGGCCTGTTTTAGGAAGTCCTGAATTACCATTCAAGGAAGACAAGTTACCACATTCCCTCACTTTTTCTTCTTCTATGTTGCTCAGTTTTCTAGTTATCCCTCTAGTACAGGAGAACCTAGTGGGAGCAAAAACCTGATATACAGGAGAAATTCAACCCACCGTCCCTCCGGAATAGTTCCCTCAGCGACATAAGTTCTCCTGTACTTTCCTATGGCTGTCAATCCACATATTACACAAAAAACAGAATTTATAGATGAGAGAGAGAAAGAAGAGAAAAAAAAGACACAAAATAAAAAATAAAAACATTTAAATGTCATTATTATATATCCTCCTTGCAAGTTTCTTCCTCATTTGTTTCATTGCCACACAAAAGTATATTATTATAATTTTCGTTAATACTTGAATGAACATGAGTACCAGCGACAGTGTTCGTAGGACTGGATGTGTCTCTGCATTGGTAAGAATTCCCCACCAGGGATGCTCAACGTTTTTTGTAGTAATTTCTATTTCCTTTTTCTGTTGTTCCAGCAGTAAGCTGATGGGGCGTAGTTGTTGTTTGGTACGTTTTACTAACTCATGAAGTTCCAGGGTAAGCTTTGGAATTGGGGGAAAAAGCTTCATTGTCAAATTTGTCCAATCTGCATTTGCAGTAAAATTGATCATTTCAGTGGTAAGGTTTCTTGATGGAAATAGTGTATGAGTTCCTACATGTATAGTAGTGGTTACCATGATACAAGACCCTTCTTCCACCAAACATATTTCATCAACTGTCCTATATTCAGAGTTGCCGATAAAGCATGCGATGTCCCCTATGCGGATCACCTCTTGCACCAGGTTTTCTTTTATCAACTGCACCCAGCCATCCTCCTCAGCTCCTTTGTCCCAAACACAACTGCACAGCCATCGGTGTTGAGATTTCCTGCAACAGCTTTCATCCATCTCCAATCCTGTAATAGTGGCCAGTCTTTTTGATGGGAAGTGTTGCTTGTAGATTCCATCACTTATCGTGCCAATGCTATGTATAAAGTTCAGTTTCTCTGCCTGCCCCTCCCAACGGGGAATTGCCAGGATTAGTCCTATTGTCCCAGATTGTAGTCCATGTGGCATCCATGGATCTGGGCCTTCAATATAGCTGTATTTGAGATTGTCCTCAGTGATGTCCACTCCTTTTCTTTTCAATGACGTGATAATCCTTGTTGCATTGATTTGTCTTGCCCACTTGTTTTCCTGGATGTCTTTAATAGTTTCCTTTAAATCTGCCAACAGCTTTCCTCCAATCATAGAACAGGAAATGGCAGTTCCCACTATTTCATTCTTAATGCTGTTAGCAATGGAAGCAATATTTTCCTCAACTAGATGCAGGTTGTTGGCAATGGTGTGTATGTCATCAACATTGTCTGTCAGTCTACTCACTATAAGGGAGTCAGCTACTCCACCTGTTTTCATAGCATGTCCCATGCCATCAGTAAGGGAGTTTATCCTGCTGTTCAGTCCAATGATGTCTGCTGAATTCCAAACTCCCAATCCAGTTCCGACTCCTCCTAAAAGGGCTGCAAGTGTGTCCCGTTTTTCTCGACTCCCTGCTCCGGTCCACTCAATGATGGTCTCTTGTATACTTTGCTTAAACCACTGCCGCTGTGATTCCGGGCACTTTGGAGGAATAGAAAAATCATTAAAATTTAGAATTATTGGGTAGTAAGTCCACCCAACCCCTTGCACAACTGTTTCATGTGTTGGTACCACCACCAATCCGCCTATTGGCCATGGTACCTTCTTCTGATCTTTACAACGTTGCAGCTCCTTTACCGAGACAAATACTTCATCTATTGTTAGAACACACCCCTTTCCAGTATCAAAATTGCAGAATTCCTCTAGATCAGGCTGGGCAGCTATAACTGCAGCGTCCCATTCTCCACCTTCTTCTAATGTTAAGTTACTCACTACTACTGTAATATTTGTAACATTCCCTTGTACCTTTGTTGTTATTTTAGTCCTTCCTTTAAAGTTTCCTGTATTCATTATCTGTCCATATCTTATAACCCATTCCCAGTTATGTCCCTCTATACTTTTTATTGGAGCTCTAAGAGCTAATCCCCTGGTACTATTATGTGGCAAAATAATGTTTACTTGTAACCCTCCACCCTCTTTTACTTCCAATTCCCTGGGCCAAATAAATCTATCTGCTTTAACATAATGTAACTCCAATCTTTTCAAACTCTTTCCCTTATTTGCGGTATCTTCTGGCCTTATTGCCTGTCTCCCCATTCCTACTGTGATACAGCTTATACTTATCCATCCTGTAACAAAGATCCACCACAATCTTCTGTTGACACGCATCTTCATTCTTATACAGCCTTGCTCTGTGGGAACACTAGATTCCATCATTAGAAACATATACATAAAAAATAAAAACAGCATTAGAGACATATACATACACAAACAGAAGAAAAAAAAACTAAATAAAAAATAAATAATAAAAAAAAACAATGTGTATGTATTTATTCAATTTGTACTTAACCTCTATTCCATATTTTGTCCTTCCTAAATCTTTTAAGCTGTGATGCATGCAGCCAGACTTCTCCTTTCTCTGCGTGATCAATCAAGTATACAGAGGTCCCTAATTTATCTACTACAGTATATGGTCCCTTATATTTTGCTCTTCCCCAAGGAAGGTGTTCATCTTGATTCTGCACCATAACTCTGTCCCCTGCCTCATATGATGTCAGATCCCCTGCTGCATCATACCATCGCTTTCGATGTTGGTATTGTTCTTCATCTTCCACAGCCACAGATTTATGAACAATTTCCAAGTGTGTGGCCAACTCCTTTACCCATTGATCTGTGATTGCAGCGGTTTGTAAAGCTACAGGTGGAGGTATTGTCATCCAGTTTTTCCAGGAGGGCATTGGTCTACCCATTAAATCCTGTTGATCTACAGGGCCTTGATCTAAGTCGGGCACATACTAAAGGTATGTATATGTCCCAAGCTTGCCCATGTTCTGCCACCAGCTTTTTCAGCTCTCTTTTTATGGTGCCATTCATTCGCTCAACTTGACCTGCTGCCTGTGGATGGTATGGGATATGGTGTTTCAGTTCAATACCCACCATCCTACAAAGTTCCTTCATTACATTTCCTATGAATGCCGCTCCATTGTCGCAATCAAGGACTTTTGGAATTCCCCACACTGTCAGTACATCACTTACTAATTTCCTGGCTGTGGTTAGTGCTGTACAGTTTCTTGTTGGGATTGCGATCATCCATCTTGAGAAGCTATCTACTATCATGAGAATATATTTATTTCCTCTTGTGGTTGTTGGCAATGGTCCGGTGTAATCAATTTGAATTCTTTCCCATGGGCCTACAAGTGTCTGTCTCATTAATTCTCCCCTTCTTTTCCTGTTGGACTGGTCAAATCTTGCACATATAATACAACTATCCACAAATTCTTCAAGATCCTTGTTTTGCCCGATCCACCATCCCAAATGTCGAATCCTCTCTTTTGCTTCTCTGATCTTTGTATGTCCTCCTGCTTGTGATCCATGTATCCATCGGAGTAAGTCTTTTCTCACTTGTGGTACAATCCAAATCGGTTCCCCGGTTTCTGATATACATATTAGCCCTTGCTCCTCCATCACTTTTTTGCCCCCGTATATCACTTCTTCTCCCTTTTGTAATTTCTCCCGAATATCTTTTAGTTCCTCATCTTGATCTTGTAATTCCTGCAGTTGCTTCATCTTAATTGAAATAAATGTAGATTTGCTCCTTGTAGTAGAAGCTATGTGTAATGTGTTTTTTGTGAGTGGTTTCCAGTCTTCCGCTTGGAAAGCTGCCTCTTTTGCATACCGGTCAGCAAGGTAGTTTCCCTCTCGGTGTGGCCCTGTCTTTTTATGTGCCCGTACTTTGATCATGTTAATTCTTTTGAAATTTTGTGATAACTTTTCTACCATCTGCCATAGATCTTGGAACTTAACAGGGGATCCATCTGTGGCAAGGAATTGGTTACTATCCCACCATTTTAGCAGAAGGCATGTGCCTCGGAACACCCAGTCACTATCCAAAACAATTGTCAATATGTCACTTCTTCCAGACTCTTGCTGAAGTACTTCAATGACTGCAGCCAGTTCTTCATATTGTGCTGAATATGCTTTGATTCTAAATCCAAATTCTTTTATGATATCTTTACCCAACATTTTTACTCCGGCCATTCCTGATATTCTTTTTTCTTGTGCATAGTGACAGCTGCCATCAGTATACCATACAGGATCTGAGGTCATTACTAGATGAGTGGCATCTTTGAACACCGCGTGGCATGTTGATTCAGGATAGATCTGGCATTCATGAGCTTCTCCCTTTATGCAAATTCCAGCCACCCATTCTTTTGGTTCTCTTAAGGCATGAGTTGAAATGTTATCAGCGAGCAGTGCCATAGTCCATTTCTGAATGCGGGCATTGTTGATGTGGCTGATTGCCAGGCTGCCTTGTCTGAGGATCTGCAATGGAGTATGATGTGTACAGATTATTATTGTCTCTGTGCCAAATAGGTATTTAAATCTTCTAATTGCCCAGTATGCTGCTAAGATCAATCTCTCACACCATCCAAATTTCAGCTCTACGGCAGACAGCATCTGAGATCCAAAAGCCACTGGACGTTCTGCATGTCCCCACAGTTGAGTGATGACTGCTCCTTGTGAATCTGGCATTGTAATCGGATATAGTCTAAATTCTTTTTCATGGTCTGGAGATGCCAGAGTTGGTGCACTCCCTAGTTCAGCCTTCAATTTTTGTACTGCTGATGTGTGTTCCTCTGTCCAATCCCAATTCTGTGCTCTCAGGAGTTCATAAAGGGGTTGTGCCAGTTGAGCATATCGTGGGGTAAATTCACGACAAAATCCCATTATTCCAAGCAATGATTGGAGCGCTGTACGGTCTGTAGGAATGGGTAACTGAGCAATAACTTTGGCCCTGTCTTGATCAATTGATCGTCCATCTCCTGATATGGTTACTCCTAAGAAGTTGACTTTCTGGCATGCCAATTGTGCCTTTGCCCCATTTAGCTTAAGTCCAGCTTCCAGTATGCATTGTAATAATATTGCCAGGTCTTCTTTGTGTTCTTCCATGTTCGGGATTGTAAGAGGACATCATCAACATATTGAATGATACGATCTGGACGTGGGAAAGCTGTCAATGCATTTTTCATGTATGTGTGAAAAATAGCTGGGGAGTCACAATATCCCTGTGGTAATACTGTGAAAGCATATTGTCGGCCCTCCCAGTTGAACGCCGTCCGGTAGTGGCATTCTTCAGCTAAGGGAATTGACCAAAATCCATTGGCCACATCTATTACACTGAATACTTTCATTTCTGGTGAAATTTTGGACATCATTTCACAATAAACAGAAACAACAGGGGCCATTCTTTTTGCAAGTTTGTTCACGGCCCTGTAATCAATGGTAAGTCTCCATGATGAGGCTGCTTTTTCATCTCCATTCCCTTTTAACACAGCTTTTCTCACAGGCCAACATGGTGAGTTACATGCATACCCATTTCCAGATTTAATTATTCCACGTCTCTCCAGCATTTCTATCATCTCAGTGATTGATGCCACTGATTCTCTTGGGACTGGATATTGCTTTTGCCATTGTGGGTCTCCTCCTTCCAACAAGACCATTCCTTTCATTCTTCCACAGTCTAATTTATCTGTAGCCCAAACAGGTATGTCTTGGATTAGCTTCTGCAGCCATTCTGGTTGTCCGTCTAGTTTCAGTTTGTTTTTTTCCAGACTTTTTATCGGAGAGACAATATATGCCATTGGGAGCACAACCCCTTTCGTCAACTCTGTACTTACCTGATTCACCTTTTCTGTCTTCCACAAACAAAAATTGGCAAGATCTACAATGAAATTTCCTTTTTTTAAAGCTTCTATTCCCAATATTTCCTCTGGCCAACCCACTATTGCTTCTACTTGTATTGTTTTTCCTCCAACTGCTACATCAATTAGACCTGCTCTAACCTCCTGTGGATTCCCAGTAACTCCCATAATACTTACTGAAGAATCCCCATTTTTGACCCTGTTGGTCATTGTAACTGCTGCTCCTGTATCTACCAACATATTTTTCCCTACCCCTGCGATGACTGTATAAATGGTAGGCCGACCTGCCTCATCCATGGTTAAATTAGCTGAGTGAATGAGATGCTGAGGCGCAGGGGTTGGGATTTGTCATTGTGACTCACTTCTACTCCGTCCCTCTTTTATAACACTATATTGCATCTTTGCCTCACTTTCCTTCAATTTCCTCTCTAACTCAGCTACCTTGTTTTTAAGTATGTGATTTTCCTCTTCTATCCTATCCTTCTGTCTCCTGAGTTCCCAATAGCCCATGTTACCGTTTCTCTCTCCCTCCTGATTAGCCCTCCAGTTGCTGCCATCCCTATTACTATAGTCCCTAGGTGGATCTCTCCATCTTTTGTCAAAGTTCTGTTTTGGTCTCCAGTTTTGATCATCCTTCTTGTTCTGGGGTACATCCCACGTCTGGTTTCTCCAATTACCATCTATATCTCTACCAGACTCGACCTTAAATGTTCTTACAGCTGAAACAGAGCAGGCCTGTTCTGTGAAAGGATGCTTGATCCACCACTTATCAGCTCTAGTTAGTACCATTTCCAAGTCTGTTGGTGTTGGATCAAAAAGCCTGATAAATTCTTGACACTCCCGGGGAAGGGCTTCCATTACTTTTGCTATATGTTCTGGTGAGCCCAGCACTAGAGGCTGTTGAGGTTGTCGTAGAGTATACCAAAAAAATATCCTTTGAGCTACCTCTCTAGGACCATCTGTTGGCCTCATGGTAATATTTGCTATTTCTTTCTCTATGCTAAGTAGATAGAAATTAGTTGCAGCAATTCTTCCTGCCTGATCAGACACACTGTTATTAAATCCCAATAGTCTACTAGCCAAAGGACCCATAGCGTATTCTAACAGTTCTGTCCATTCCTCTAAGTTAAGACCTCCTTTTTTAGCTCTATCTGCTCCCCTCATAAACCAATGTGTAAACGTATTAAAGTTGTTAGTTGGCATACTTCCCCACCATTTCTGGAAATTGTCTTTATCTGCCATAGACATCGGTCGACTCTGCATGGAAAATCCTGTAGGTGTTTGCCTTGCATTAAATAATTCTGAAACAATAACTGGTGCTTGTGGTATGGTATCTACTTGTGGAACATAATAACATAAGAAATCTTTTCTATCTTGGTTCATTTTCGGCACTGGTTCTTTATTTTGTGCCACGAACATATCCAGATCTGGATATATTTTGGCAATGTCTCTGACTCCTTTTATCCCTTCTAACTTTGTTTTATTTTTATAGTCCATTATTATGTTTTGAAGTTCTGTTATTTTTACTCCATAAGCATCCCTCTGTTCCTCTATTTCCCCTAACTCCCTTTCTAGTTCCCCCACAATTGTAGTTGTTCTCAAAGCTGCAATTTTTAAACAATCCCTTTTGTCCATTGCTTCCTCCATTTTATTTGTTGTTTCCAAATTATGCTGCCGTAATTCTACAACTAAGTCTATTAGGCCTCCTATTGTGGCTACAACAGCTTGTGTGACCAAACTTTTTCTCTTCTTTGTTCTATACTTTTTGTTATTTACAATTTGTTTTAGAACATCCATTAATCTCTTCTCTTTTCCACTGTCTGGGTTTGCTGGCTCTGGAAGCTCATATGGACCATCATGTTTTTGAATATGTTTCCTAAAGTACTCACGCACTTCTGTGGGAAAGTATTTGGCCCCTTGAAAAGACATTTCTACTCTTTTACTCACCCAAGTAAGAATCCAAATCAATTTGCGACTAAAGTAGCATGCTTCTGAGTAGCCAACAATAGTTGATGACTATTCAGTAGGCCAGGTGTAATATGTAGAAAAATAGATTAGTACCCACAATGCAAATTATACTTACCTTAGTATGGTGAAGGTAATACTTGCTAATTAACTTAAAATATAATAGCAAGGCCTGCAGGGTAGGAGATATACCCGAACTAGGATATGCAAGACACCCAAAATGTATAAGGTATGGAAGCCTATAGTGTATTAAAATGCACGCCTGAAATAATATATATATATATATATATATATATATATATATATATATATATATATATATATTTAAAATGGTTTATTTATTATTTTTCTCCAGGCCTGTACTATGATAAAGGACTAGAGAAAGAAAAAGAAAGAAGAGAAAAAAAAACAAAAACAAAACAAAAATAATAGTATTAACAAACTCAGGTATTTGAAACACACAACAAACTAATTGTGGCCTGGTGCCCAAGCTTGTATATTAAAAATGGAGGCTTGAATTAGCATTTAATTACACAAAGAAGCCACATGGAGTCTATTCAAATGCAGGGCTAGGCCTGTACTCAAAAGCACAACAACTCAGATAAACCCACAAAAAGAACCTGTATGATATATATTTGTTTTATGTATCAAAATAAGCTAGTACGAACAAAACTCAACTCAGAAGCTAGTACGATATAGTACGATATATTTGTTTTATGTATCAAAATAAGCTAGTACAATATATATTAAAAATGGAGGCTTAATTTAGCATTCAAATACACAAAGAAGCCGCATGGAGTCTATTCAAATGCAGGGCTAAGCCTGTACTCAAAAGCACAACAACTCAACTCAGAAGCTAGTACGATATTTATATAAAAATGGAGGCTTATCCTAGACTCCACACACAATCAGCACTTGATTTCCCATGCAGAGGATAATTAGACAAAGTACTTTTTTTCCTTCCCCACAAAAAAAAATAAATAAATAAATAAATCTGACTATCTATTAATCTGATATTACCTCATAAATAACCTTTGTAGAAGTCTAAAATTCGTGGTCGCCAAATGTGGTGTATCACCAAATTAATATTACACAAGGTTCGTCTACATTAAAAGGTATTTATTAAAAGGCAGATAACACAATACTATAAATGTATTACAAACACAACAGCCCAGACCCACGGAGCAACACCCCCTTTTAAATCTATCTACCTATATATATAGTAATTCCCTTCCCCAAACGCTTGATCTTACCCACAGTTAGACCATTGACATCACCTCCATCACCATCACCATCAAGGAAGAAAACAGGAAACAGCACCAGTTTCCTGCCTGGATATATCCTTAGTTAAGATGATGTAATTTACATCACATCCTGTCCATGACTTCCTTTAGCAATTGTGGGAGGGAAGTAAAGATTCTCAGCCCTCCTACAAAGGCCTGTTTTAGGAAGTCCTGAATTACCATTCAAGGAAGACAAGTTACCACAATGAGGGAGGGGGAAAAGAGACACAGGGGAGGATGATGAGGGAGGGGGGAAAGAGACACAGGGGAGGATGATGAGGGAGGGGGGAAAGAGACACAGGGGAGAATGATGATGGAGGGGGGAAGAGACACAGGGGAGGATGATGAGGGAGGGGGTAAAGAGATACAGGGGAGGATGATGAGGGAGGTGGGAGGATGATGAGGGAGGGGGGATGAGACACAGGGGAGGGTGATGAGGAAGGGGGGAAAGAAACACAGGGGAGGATGATGAGGGAGGGGGGAAGAGACACAGGGGAGGGTGATGAGGAAGGGGGCAAAGAGACACATGGGAGGATGATGAGGGAGGGGGGGAAGAGACAAAGGGGAAGATGATGAGGGAGGGGGAAAAGAGACAGGGGAGGATGATGAGGGAAGGGGGAAAGAGACACAGGGGAGGATGATGAGTGAGGGGGGAAACAGACACAGGGGAGGATGATGAGGGTGGGGGTAAAGAGATACAGGGTAGGATGATGAGGGAGGGGGGGAAGAGACACAGGGGAGGATGATGAGGGAGGGGGTAAAGAGATACAGGGGAGGATGATGAGGATGATATAACTTCTGCAAGTGCAGAGTGCCACTCATATCTGTTGTCACAGTAGCTTGCACACATAGTACCAATCTGTCAAAACCTGTAATGATGAATGAGGTCTAGAGTAGCCTGGTTCCCTTATCCTCTACAGGTTGAGACATAATGTTTGGGTGACTCCAGACCAACACATGAGTACAAGCAGCACACAAACTCAAAGCCGCCATCCTCCTCCTGGTCCAGCATCATCAGCCACATCAACCACTGCTGTCCTCCTTGCCCCCTCTCAACCATCCGCCACACCGTCTCTCGCCTTGAGCAGTTCCTGCTCATCTGCCCATAGTCAGGTGCCTGGAAAGGACATGTTTGAGCGTAAGAAGCTAATGTCACAAAGTGCCCCAAAATTGAAGTGATACGACCAACAAAGCATCTTTTTCCATCTCCTGGTTCTAAAAATCCAGGCCTTATACACGCCCCCTGATAGGTGACGTAACAAGTATTAAACTGATAAGAGTAGTACTTACAAACACGTCACTCCTATCTGGTGGCACCTTTGACTGCACGTGCCGTGCCCCAAAATTGAAGTGATACGACCAACAAAGCATCTTTTTCCATCTCCTGGTTCTAAAAATCCAGGCCTTATACACGCCCCCTGATAGGTGACGTAACAAGTATTAAACTGATAAGAGTAGTACTTACAAACACGTCACTCCTATCTGGTGGCACCTTTGACTGCACGTGCCGTGCCCCAAAATTGAAGTGATACGACCAACAAAGCATCTTTTTCCATCTCCTGGTTCTAAAAATCCAGGCCTTATACACGCCCCCTGATAGGTGACGTAACAAGTATTAAACTGATAAGAGTAGTACTTACAAACACGTCACTCCTATCTGGTGGCACCTTTGACTGCACGTGCCGTGCCCCAAAATTGAAGTGATACGACCAACAAAGCATCTTTTTCCATCTCCTGGTTCTAAAAATCCAGGCCTTATACACGCCCCCTGATAGGTGACGTAACAAGTATTAAACTGATAAGAGTAGTATTACTTAACACACCTTATAATAATGCAGAGAGAGGCAACGCAGTGAGAGGAGTCTGAAGAAGAGGAGTCAGAGTAGGAAGGTGGCTTTGAGGAGGTGGAAGACCAAACACAGCAGGCGTCCCAGGGGGCTTGTTGTCACCTTTCGGGGACCCTTGGTGGCTGGGTGGAGGAAGAGACCTTCAATGACATCAGTGAGGACAAGGAATGGGACATGGCTAGCTTGGTATCCAACCTTGTGCAAATGGGGAGTTTGCGGTTGTGCAAATGGACTGTTTGCGGTTGTTTGCGGTGCGTTAAACAGGGAGTTTGGTCTGTCACTGTGAAGCGGGCCTAACCCTTACACTACCTGATCGATACAACATCATACCTGATGTTTTAAAGCACGTTATTCCAAACAATTTAGGAATGTTTGGTAATTTATGCCCTTTATGGCTTAAAACCAGACTCTGCATCAACTATGTAATTTTCCGTGGGAGTTTTGCCATGGATCCCCCTCCGGCATGCCACAGTGCAGGTGTTAGTCCCGTTGAAACAACTTTCCCATCACTATTGTGGCCAGAAAGAGTCCCTGTGGGTTTTAAAATCCGCCTGCCCATTGAAGTCTATGGCGGTTCGCCGATGTTCGTTGGTTCGCAAACATTTGCGGCGGTTCGCGTTCGCGGTTCACGAACCGAAAATTTTATGTTCGCAACATCACTAGTGAAAACGCAAGGCCTACGTAGTTGAAAAATGTGACCCTTTCCGACGCTGTTAAATTCCAAGTGCTGCGACATACGAGCTATGGATGCGATTTCGTACACGTTAGGATTTGCGCATGAGGGATTACTTTGATAACTTTGATTTCCGTGGCCGCGCGTATCAATTAATCAATGAAGGTTTGCGTAGGAAAAGAGAGTGAAATACGTGATACGTACCACTTAACCAGACGGCAGTATGCCTTTAAAAGGGAGCCAAAACAGAAAATAATTGACTGTGCTGGAGCTTTTGCAAGTAGACACACAGGTCTAGGCGTTGGTGGGTTTTTGGTGAGCAAGGAGAGTGAGCGAGAGAGAAGAGAGCATTTCAATTTTTGATCTTTTGAACTAGCAGATAATTTAACCCTTTGTTTACAACACACTTAATTACTGATATCACATAATTCACACACATAGATTAATACGTACACATAGCTACACCTAGTGGTAGACCACTGCACACCTACACCCCCCCCCCCAAGACCTCCCCCCACCCCATACAATTACTGAACTATACATAATTTTTGCATCTTTTTTTACCTCCTAAACCTACACACATATTATATTGATTTATCGTTAATTTATTTTCAGAGGAGTTTAGAGGAGGGGAGGCGGTAAGGCAAGAGAGGCGTGGAGGAGAGTGCGGAGAACATCTGAGGAGAGGAGGAGTATGAGGAGGAGGAGGAGGGAGAGGAGGAGGAGGAGGGAGAGGAGGAGGAGAGAAGTGCCCCCAGAGGTAGGAATACAAGTTGAAGGGCCAGAGGGTCAGGGGCCTGATCCCTTGGTGGGAGGTAGTGGGGATGAGGGAGTGGCCCCAGGGATAGAAGAGGAAGAGCAGGCACCGTCTGTAAGGCAACGGGTTGTGGCAAGGCCCAGGGCCCCCAATTATAGCCCAGAGGAGATCCAGGTTCTCCTCAGGGAAATCTGTGCCCGCCAGGGGATCATATGTGGTGGGAGAGACATTAATGCCAGCCAGAGGCGGCAGGCCTGGTCCCAAGAGCTGTGTCGGCAGTAGGGGTCACCAATAGGGACTGGAGGACAGTGCGTCACAAGTTTGATGATCTAAAGATGGCTGTCAAAAGGAAGATGGGCAGGGAGGCAGCAGCAGCATGTAGGACTGGTGGTGGGCCCGCGGTCCCTTTTGTTTATAAGCAATGGGAGAGGACAGTAATGAGATTTGTCCCTTCTGAATCTGTGGTGGGAATACCAGGCCAGATGGACACAGATCGCCCTAACACCCTGCAACGTGAGTATCATATCACACACATGGTTGTATGAGATTGTGGGGGGATGGGCTTTCCAAAAGCCTGCAGATAACATGCTGTATGTTTGTATGTATAAATAGGCTTGTGTTCTGGCTGTTGTATATAATGAGCTGTATCCCTCTAGAACAGGGGTGGGTAAGGAGGGCCACATACATGCCGGCCTTTCAAGATATCATGCTGTTTGTATGTATGTATGTATGTATGTATGTTTGTATGTATAAATAGGCTTGTGTTCTGGCTGTTGTATATAATGAGCTGTATCCCTCTAGAACAGGGGTGGGTAAGGAGGGCCACATACATGCCGGCCTTTCAAGATATCCTTTTTTGGGCACAGGTGAGTCAATCAGGATGACTGAAAAGGCAATTGGCTCACCTGTGTGGCCCTCCAGGACCGAACCTGTCCACCCTTGGTCAAGAATTATATGGCCTCCTACACCCCTGCCCACACATAGGGATAATTCACATACAATAGCACTGTAAGCCCTATGGTTGACTAAAGATATATTGGGCGACAATAACCATTTCAGTCCTGGTAGCAAACCTATCATGTTCATAATTTGTATCCCTGATATGTCAATTTCTAATTATATCCAGATTGATTGCAATAGAGCAGGGTGTCCAAAGTCAAACTTGCTGGGCTGCGCACAGGCCTGGATATGTGGATTTCCTTTATGTGAACAGATGAGTCAATTAGACTTAATGACTTGGAGAATGATATTCTCAGCTGGGTGCAGCATGGCTATCCACAAATGCAGGCCTGACTTTGGCCTCCATTGCGATAGAGTAAAAATCTGTCTGTGCGGCATATGTGGATACAGACTCTGTAGCACTGCATGTGTGTCATATACTGTCCTAACCTGGCCCATGTCTCAGCTGCATATTAACAACCATTGCTGGAAACTTGTCAGATTGGTCAGTCTCACACACTGCACAGCAGATGCAGCAGAGCACGTGTCTGAGGCACATGCAGTACACATTCATATGAGCCATGATCCACAATGCTCATTATGCAGCCCGTGGCTCATCTGTGTAACACAAGCACCACAGTCACTCACAGGTGACCATGATGTCAATGATATGTAAATGCATAGCTGTCTATTGTGTATGGCAACCAACTGAAATATATGTTTATTCCATTGCAGTATCCACAGATTCAGAAGAGGAGGAGGCAGGAGTGGCTGAAGTGGGTCAGGACATTCAGGAGGGCCTGGGACCATCTACATCACTGGCTCATACGGAGCGGGAAGTGATGCCCGGGCCCTCTTCCTATGCTGCCCCTGCCATTCGTCGTGGCCACCTCAGGGCCTGCACCAGCCACACCATGCTGTGCCTCCCTCAGCGGCTACCCCCTCAGCGGATCCGCCCTCATCCGGGGCACCGCCCTCATCCGGGGCACCGCCCTCATCCTGGGCACTGCCCTCATCCTGGGCACCGCCCTCATCCGGGGCTCGGCCCTCAGCCTGTGCTCCACCCTGGGCGTCGGGAGGAAGTGCCCCGGCCCCGGGAGGAAGTGCCCCGGCCCCGGGAGGAAGTGCCCCGGCCGCGGAGTCGCCGGCCGCGGAGTCGCCGGTCGCAGCCGCAAGACAAACACCTCCAGGCCCTCTGCCACCGCTCTATGGACAATTACGCAATATCATGGAGCACATTCAACAAGAGGACCAGGCACAAAGCCAGAGAGCACAGCGAATGCTGGAAATCAGCGAGAGACAGTTGGCCATTAGTAGTGCAATCCTGGCTGGCAACCGAGTGATCTCGGCAACAATCCGTGGTATATATGCTGAGATGAGGAGGCACAACCGAAGGATGGAGAGATATGAGGAACGCGCAAGCTCGGAGAGACGCGCGTTGTTGCGTCAACTCAGACGCCAGCCCATACCTCTCCAGCCTTCGGTTGTACAATCGCAACCTGAGATGTCTGCCTCCTCATCTCAGACATCGCCCACCCATGAACCCCAGCCACCTGCTGTAGTGGCACCCCCTGCTCCCACACCACGTCGTGGAAGAGGGAGACGGGCCGCGGGCACGGACGGTGGGGGCCCGCTAACTCGGAGTAGGAGGTGTTAGGACCATCCGAGAAGGCCTCCTGACCACTCCTCACAGAATACTGATTGTTATAGATGTTGACATAGTATTGGGTACATAGTGTGTACATGTCTGGTTATGTTTAAAATTTCAACAATTGATCTTCAATGTGGATTGACCTTGAGCTTAAATGCTGTATGTAATCATAATATTGTTCTGATTGATACATTGTTTTTGTTTTTGTATGTGTTAATAGCCAAATCCCACAACTATGAAGACATTTTCTTCATCTTCGAGCAGTACAATACCATCATGTGAGTAAACACTCAACCCAGTTCACAACGGGCATTCTATCAGGGTTATTCACCACTGCAGATGGCTCGGAAATGCAATATATGACTACATATCTTTTCACTAAGGAACATGACTGTGTGATTTTCCATTATAATGATCAGTGTCCCGGCTATAGAGTTGCACAGTCCCATTACTATCTGCTAATCCAAACCAGCAATTCCACATAATTTTTTGTAGCATTCCATCCCGTTAACATTATGAAATTGGATTCAGTTATTTCATGTCATCCAAACCAAACTGCCAATTTTCTTGGTTTGACATCCTGATCAATGTGCATGTGTTTAGGGGTAATGTGAACAGTGTAATCTGTCTGGCCTTGGTACCACCCATTTAGAAGGGAGATGTGATATCAGCATGGCACAACTATTCCATATAGATAGTGATAGTACATTTTGCTGAAGGATTGTGTTCACAGTGAAGCATGCCTTGTCGTATTCCACATCCTAAGCATATTCCTGGAAGGCTGACTGAACAGGATAGAATAAATATGGTTATTACTGCTCGGAGATGATGTTCATGTTAGTTGGTGTCAAGAGCAAAAACAATGTACTCTAATAACATCTTATGATTGTTCTAACACCTCCTATCTCTGTTTTCCAGATTCACATCATCTATTGACCAATCATCAATAATGTATGCGAACACATTGTGTGTGAAATCGCTTAGTATCACATGATCCCTGTTTTATAGTGTCTGTTTATTCTGGCAACCATATGGTTGTTGTATGCGCATTAATGGTTATGTTGATTAAATGTCGTGTCATATGCTGTTGGTTACTGTGGGGTCCTGACCACATGTGACCCTAGTAGATGCTATGCATTACCCTCATGATGTTGTCTGTTTCCTCTTCAGATGTCCTCAGATTTGCCACAGCCCCTTGCCATACTAGGATCTCTTCACAACACACACATGATATTAATGCACAGTCTTGTCCATTTCTGTTTGTGCTCTGTGTATGAAATAAAGTATGATTATATTATAATGTTATCTCTGTTTCTGTGTGTTTGTACCATATCATGCTTTCTAGTTGAGAGAATACAGATAGAATGAAGTGTCATTGTTCAATACATATATCTGTGTGTGTTTACAGAGATACATATGCTACATTAATCTGTACCTTGCCAATATACATGTAGGTGCAAGCCCGAGGGGTGTGAATTCTGAAATCATGTCTATAGACATGCAGGGTTGTATATAATGACTTGAAGGGCTCAACTTGAATGATATGAATCTACATTCATGATTATGTAGTAATGTAAACGCTGATTGAACAGAATAGTTACACCACTAACTGATGATGATGAGCACATCTGACTTTCAGGGTAATTTACTTGTTACATGGTAAATATCCAGGATTACACAAACATTGAGTGAAAAAAACAGGTTTAATTGTTCACAAAGCCACACAGTGACAAATTACCACAGGCCTGCTCAGTATCATGGTGGAGGTGGGTAGGATACAGAGTTCCAGTAACACACGGAAATAGGGACATGGGGACAGAATGCAGGCAGGGGGGATGACATTGGTATAGATGATCAGTTGAGGGGGGGATATACAGGGCATCATCCAACATGAGGCAATATCAGTTATATTATTAAATATATCAGGATAACATTCAATATTCAAACCCAACAATACAGAAGGAGATATGCTCATGGGGAGAAGTAATCTTCTTAATAGTCTTGTGTGCGCGCAACACACACTCCTATGCAACTGCAGAGGTAGAAGTGCTCAATCAGTCAATGTTAGAACCCCCATAGGTCATGTCACTGGAAATGACCCTCTGAGAGAAGACTCTACATACCTAAGTTTGGACACTCAGATGGGAACCTGACCAGGACCATATCAGTGTGTTCAAACTAATTTCATGTGTTAGCAGAACTCACAACAAACTGGCCAGTTCGAGGTGTATTCTGTTCTGTGAATGAGCATCTCTATTATCTGCTGTTGCATATTCATAACTAAAGGTAAACATAACCTCATTAACAGTTATGTTCCAAGGCTAGAGTTACTCTTCCCCATATGTACAGGGAGGATCACATCAGCACTGAGGAAGAGATCTGGAAGGAAGTATGATACAGGCTTCCCAATAGTCCAAGTACAGGACAGAATGGCATATCTAAAGCAATAGGTACATATAAATCTATGTAGAGGATGTGATATCACACCCGATGCAACACATGATGACTGACATATGAACATACATGATGCAATGTGACAATAGCATAGTCCTGGAACGTGGGAATGCTCATCATTCCTTGTTCTGACCGTGGAAAGGGACTCATCTTTGGGATCTGAAACATACAAGGAACATGTCAATATTTACATTGCACATGCTCCGGAGCGCTTACTTCGTCACTTACAGTGGTTATAAAAAGTCTACACACCCCTGTTAAAATGTCAGGTTTTTGGCCTGTAAAGAAATTAGCCAATGAAAAATAATTTCAGAACTTTTTCCACCTTTAATGTGACATATAAACTGTACAACTCAATTGAAAAACAAACTGAAATCTTTTAGGTGGAGGGAAGAAAAAAACAAAGAAACTAATGTGGTTGCATAAGTCTGCACACTCGCTTATAACTGGGGATGTAGCTGTGTTCATTAAGCAATCACATTCCAAATCTTGTTAAATAGGAGTCAGCATACACCTGCCATCATTTAAAGTGCCTCTGATTAACCCCAAATTAAGTTAAGCTGCTCTAGTTGGTCTTTCCTGAAATGTTCTTAGGTATCAGTCAGGAGAAGGGTACAAACGAATTTCAAAAGCATTAGATATACCATGGAAGACAGACATCATCAAGTGGAGAAAATATGGCACAACAGTGACATTACCAAGAACTGGAGCTCCCTCCAAAATTGATGAAAAGACAAGAAGAAAACTGGTCTGGGAGGCTACCAAGAGGCCTACAGCAACATTAAAGGAGCTGCAGGAATATCTGGCAAGTACTGGCTGTGTGGTACATGTGACAACAATCTCCCGTATTCTTCATATGTCTGGGCTATGGGGTAGAGTGGCAAGACGAAAGCCTTTTCTTACAAAGAAAAACAAGCCAGGCTGCATTTTGCAAAAAACACATCTGAAGTCTCCCAAAAGCATGTGGGAAAAGGTGTTATGGTCTGATGAAACCAAGGTTGAACCTTTTGGCCATAATTCCAAAAGATATGTTTGGCGCAAAAACAACACTGCACATCACCAAAAGAACACAATACCCACAGTGAAGCATGGTGGTGGCAGCATCATGCTTTGGAGCTGTTTTTCTTCAGCTGGAACTGGGGCCTTCAATTAAATAAGAGAGAGGGAATTATTTTTCAGTTCCAAATGCCATTCAATATTGGCACAAAACCTTTAGGCTTCTGCTAGAAAGCTGAACATGAAGAGGAACTTCAACTTTCAGCATGACAACAAGCCAAAGCATACATCCAAATCAACAAAGGAATGGCTTCACCAGAAGAAGATTCAAGTTTTGGAATGGCCCAGCCAGAGCCCAGAACTGAATCAGATTGAAAATCTGTGGGGTGATCTGAAGAGGGCTGTGCACAGGAGATGCCCTCGCAATCTGACAGATTTGGAGTGTTTTTTCAAAGAAGAGTGGGCAAATCTTGCAAAGTCAAAATGTGCCATGCGGATAGACTCATGCCCAAAAAGACTGAGTGCTGTAATAAAATCAAAAGGTGCTTCAACGAAAGTATTAGTTTAGGGGTGTGCATACTTATGCAACCATGTTATTTTATTTTTTGATGTTTTCTTCCCTCTACCTAAAAGATTTCAGTTTGTTTTTCAATTAAATTGTCCAGTTTATAGGTCACATTAAAGGTGGAAAAAGTTCTGAAATGATTTATCTTTGTCTCATTTTTTACAGCACAGAAACCTGACATTTTAACAGGGGTGTGTAGACTTTAGACTTTTTCGATCCACTGTACCAATATATGTTGCTCATTTCATACAAACGTCTTCACTGTTTTTTCCCTACATATGAAACTAGCTACTCATCTGGCTAATGATGTAGGAATATCACATAGATTACAGATTAATGCATCTTTGGAGAGCCAAATGTGTTGTTTTACCTTGGACGCAGTCCATAGCTCATCCACGAGGTGATTTGTTCCACCAGGACACGTGCGCTGTGGATCAGCATTAGTTATCACCGCTTACCTATCTGATGTATTCTGGAAAGAGATAGGCCGATATTAATAAAGTGATTGTTGTGTTATTTGTGTCCTTCAGCATACGTGGCCATATTATTACACAAACACTCACTATGTAGTTCACATTGATGTAGCAGTTCTGTTGCTGGTCATGTTTTTCCATGTCTAGGATGTTGAAAGAAGAGTTGACACACGACAGCAGCTCTGGAAGGTTAATATGATGTGAGGATTACAGTCACAAATTAGACAAAGTATGTGTTCTATTCATATTGGATATCTCTTATTAATAAGAAGTCATTGCCGGTTAGTGAGTTATGCCATGTTGCTACAGGGTGAAAAAATCTGGATTTCGGCATGGTCTCATGTAAACAAGTCTAAAAAGCTGTGTCTGGATATTTTTCAGTAGTAGTCAGTTCTCCAGCCAGTCAGCAGCAGCCACCATGTTGGGTTTGGCTGGTGATCCATATTTGATCCAACTGAATAAACAAGAATCATGAGGAAATAACCAGAGGACTCTGTTTTGTGTTATCGTGACTGGTTCTTGATCTCCAAAGTATGTGTGTATGGTATTTATCTACGACATTTTGATCCCATTTCATGTGGTTTGGCAGGATCATACAATGTGAACAATACTGGTCCGTAGTGGTTGTAGTTGACTTTAAAAAGGGATTGGGTATATTTTTACATTAAAAAACAAACAGGCATTAGGGGCTATCCTGGATAAATAGAGAGGGAGTATTGATCCAGGGATGAATACGGTCAGGAAGGAATGTTATATTTTTCTTCCCTGTGTAGACAATTGCCAAAGTTTCACTTTTTGTTTTTCTGTTTGCCTTCCTCTGGATAACTTAACAATAAATCTGCGTATTGCAGATCATAGATCTATAGAGGTTGAACTTGATGGACTAAAGTCTTTTTTTAATCTAAATTACTAGATAACAATGTAACATGGGGCATATATCCATTGACATAGTGGGATATATAATCCACTCAAATTATCTATGCCATTGATGTTTATAACCGTCAGTACTTAAGATGTGTATGGGAATGTGTGCTTACTTACCTGTAACTGATCATGTGGCTTGTTCCAGTGTACAAACATCATCAGGGAACTCTCCTCTACTGTGGACTGGTTGGAATTCTGTATGACAAGGGTGATGGATAGAGGTGGATTTGGGAGTTGGGCATAATCCAGATACATTAGACTGTATTCCATGCATATTGAGTATGTACTTACATGTGAAGTACTCACGAATAAGGCGCGCCCGTTGTTGTGACACCTGCAGATTTTCCACTTCAGGGGGAAGTAAAGGCTCTTCCTCCCCATGTAGTGGAGCCGTATCAATGTCCCCCAGACAGTTGGCCTGTACTGCTATATTGTGCAGACAGCAGCAGGCAACGATGATGCGACAAACTTTCTGGGGCTTGTGTTTTATGAGCAGCATTATACCGCACCTCTGGCCGAGTCTGGGGATTGCTCACAGGGGTCAACAACCACGGCAAACACCCATATCCTGCATCACCTGGTGGAAATAAAATGTGACATGTTGATATGAATAGGGTGTTGTGATGTTTGACAAAGCATATGCCCAAATATCGTCATCATGACCTATCAACACATCCCTGTGGCTAATACACATTTAAAGATATATGTAAGGGAGATGGATCATGAATGCATCTGATAGGATAATTAGTAGTGTATTAACACATGTGTTCTATATGAAGCTTCAGATCAATTACAATGCGATTTCCACAAATGTAAAATCCAGATGTTCACACCCACAGGACGCTTACATGAGGCGGAGATACAAGGGAAATACAACAGGGTACATATTGCGACCCTTCTGGTAGAGAGCACAGGAAGTCACTGTTGCAGTTCTTGTACCGAGCACATGCCAGAGGTCTGAGGTGAAGCGTGATCATGTATTCTTGTGAATGTAAATGTGATGCTAATTCAGGTGGAATTTCCCAGGGGCGTACACGATCAAACGCAAATGCCAAAAGACCTTGGAGATTTTGATAACTTCAAGGTAAGGTAATTCATGTTTATTCAGGGATATATTCATGCAAGAAAAAGTTTTCCAAACACTATTAATTCTCCTCTATCAGATGAATTCTGAAGTCATCTCACTTACATAGCTCTTACAATAACACACAACACGTTATGTAGGCTAGAGATGTCCATGTAACAGGATACAAGGGAATGCATCAGAACATAAACCTAATGATTAATCAGTTGTGGTTTTTGTCATATGTTGTTGTGCATACTGTTTGGCCAAGCTAACACAGGGTTATGGCCAGCAATGAGCTATTATGTTCTGGCTTTGGTAGTATTACTCCGTAATGCACATGTGAGCATCAGAGCAATAGAGGGAAACCTGATGTACCGTATGTGTTATTGTATCCAGTCATAGTAAGATATGGTTGACTGCCATTACTAATGTGTACTCACCCAGTAGCCATCCGGATGGAAATCTGCCGGACTCAAATATGTCACATATTCCGGATGCACGCAGGATATAGGCGTCGTGAGCACTTCCCGGGAAGCCTGCATACACACCTTGTATGTGCATGTTCGCATCGCAAACAACCTGTACATTGATTGAATGATAATGCTTACGATTTCTGTACAGCACTTCTTGCTCTCTAGGAGGTATCAGTGCCACGTGTGTACAATCAATAGCACCGAGCACATTGGGGATACCTCCTAATTGAAAGAAATCAAACTTCACCTTCGAGATCTCTTCAGCAGTGTTAGGGTAACTGATGTATCTGGCAGCTTTCTGACCAATAGCACGGAGGAATGCACTCAGACAATTGGAGAGGCTTGGCTGAGACATTCCTCCGGCTATGCTCAGGGTGTTCTGAAAGCTACCAGAAGCAAGGAGGTGTATTGCAACTAACATCCATGTCATTCCTGGGATGGCTCTATTGGCCCCTGAGCGAGGCTCAAGGTCCGCTCTCAGAACCTCATAGAGCTCCCCAAGACTGGCACGGGTCAGCCTGAAAACGCTCATACACCTCCCCATCAGTTAACCCCTCAAATGTGAGTCTCTCCCTGTACACATTGGGTGCCCTTCGCCTCCTCACAGGCTCCTGGACAGGCTCCTGAACAGGCTCCCCCCCTTCTGCCTGAGCCACCACATCCTGTACTCCCCCCAGCAGCTGATCACCGACATCATTGTCAGCCTCCCTGTCTGCAGGTGGCCCTATATCCCTCTGTCCCTGTGCTACTGGAGCTCTCTCTCCTCCCTGATTCACCCCCACGATACTAGGCATGGCCTGTGGTAATCCCCTTGCCTGGCTTGGTTCTGCCCCAGCATGGATCACATCACCACTCACACCCTCATTCACTCCCAGACACTCCTCTCTGCCACTCCCCATCACCCCCTCAATCACACACCTTGCTTCCGGGTCTTCATACTGTGCTAGGTGAGATGCACAAAAGCATCTCAACCTCATCCGCCCACTCAGACTGTCCATCATCCCTCTCACATGATCATCCATGATGTTTCAGACATGCTGAGGACTTGTTGGGGATGGGTTATATAGCTTGGTGATTACATGACCTGGTATTAGGCACGTTAATTTCAGCTTTGCCATTGGTCACCTGTGGATCTTTACGTGGCATTCCAGCTGATGATTTTACGTCATGAAGCCTCTCAACCTATTACATACGCACTTGGCCGCATGTAATTGGCTGTCCCAACACGGACCGCCAAATGCGTATGTAATTGGCTGAGAGTCCCCACGCGGGCCGCCCAGTGCGTATGTAATTGGCTGAGAGTGCCAACGCGGGCCGCCCAGTGCGTTTGTAATTGGCTGAGAGTCCCTACACGGGCCGCAAAGTGCGTATGTAATTAGCTGAGAGGCTTTTCATCGCCATGGCCATTGCCACGTTGGCCCGCCAAAAGCCTCTCAGCCAATTACATACGCACTTGGCGGCCCGTGTTGGGACTCTCAGCCAATTACATACGCACTTGGCGGCCTGACACTATAAATGCGTATGTAATTGGCTGAGTCTGTTGGCTCGCTCGCAAGCTGATAAGGGGACGTCCTAGCGAGACACGCCTCTCAGCCAATCACGTACGAGCTAAGAATTTGTTTGACAGTAGGAGCTTATAAATGTGATTGATACAAACCCATGCGCTGACTGTGTTGTAAGAGCCATTGGAGTTAGCACGCAGTTCCAGGAGCAGGTGGGAGAGAGTCTTTGAGATTAGTACTTTGGAGAGAGGGAGATTAGTTTTTTGTCTTTTTTCATTGTCTATTTTATAAGTCCTTACATTTAAGCAATACACATATTTACAGATTTCACATATTTGCAAGACACATAGACTAAATAACACACATAGAGACATATATATAGTTAGGACACACACCCTACCCCCCCACCACACCTCATCCCCCAACACACCCCATCTCCCACCACTTATCAAATACACATAGCACACACATATTTTCTTTCCAACAGACATTCCAGTAATACTTTTATTTCTTTATCGTTATATTGATTTGTAGGTGCACTATTTTTTATTGTTTTGTATTTTATTACTAGCATATTTATACGCCCCAGGAGAATATGGTCCTCCTGGGTGCGGTCCGTGACCGGCCCCTCATCCTTGTTGCAAGGGAAGCGAAGACTGGGCCTAAGGTTTAGGCTTGGAAGGAGGTAGTGGAATTGATGAAGGAGGTGTCCACGGTGCCTAGGGGCTTGAGGTCCTTAAAGCACAGATATGTGGATATCAAGGCCACGGTGAAGAGGAAGATGGCCAGAGAAGCAAAGGGACACAGTGTCACCTATAAGGAGTGGGAGAGGATCGCAAGGGACCTTCTGACACCATCGCCCGCAGCTGGAGCTTCATCCCCGGTGGCCCAGCAGGACCCAGCCTCCAGTTCAGGTGAATATCACATACACAAACATGCCACCACATGTACATCACACACAGTACACATGGTGACCAACAAGGACACTGACATGTCAGCTCCATGGAATTAACAAGGGATAGATGGAAGTGTCATTAAATCCATGAAGCTGACAAATCACTGTCATTCCTGGCCACCCCAAGAGTAATCAAGCAATCGAGTCCATGTACTGGTGTGCCCAATGCAGCCTATGCAGTTACAGACTGCAGAAGAAATACAGACAGCGTTAGGAGCCAGGAGAGGTCAAGACAAGAAACCAAAGAATAGATCCAATCTAGCAAATGACAGCTAATGTGAGTTGCAATTAGGAGAATCATCCATGTTCAGGCCTAGATGTCAGATAGTTAGGAGTGAAACCGCAGAAGAAATACAGACAGCGTTAGGAGCCAGGAGAGGTCAAGACAAGAAACCAAAGAAAAGATCCAATCTAGCAAGTGACAGCTAATGTGAGTTGCAATTAGGAGAATCATCCATGTTCAGGCCTAGATGTCAGATAGTTAGGAGTGAAACCGCAGAAGAAATATTCCGGTGGCAGTGGTGTACTGACCGCATGTGACCCTGGTAGGTGCTATGCATCCTGCTTGTTCTAGACTATTAGATTGACCCCTGTAGGTATCCCCTTTGTTTTATTTAGCCACTTGCTCTCTCGGGACCCGCCCACACCACACCCATGATATTAATGCACAGTCTTGACCACTGCTGATTGTGGTCTGTGTCCAAAAATAAAGTTTTGTTATACCGTTCTGTGAATGCACAGTCTTGACCACTGCTGATTGTGGTCTGTGTCCAAAAATAAAGTTTTGGTTTACCGTTATGTGAATGCACAGTCTTGACCACTGCTGATTGTGGTCTGTGTCCAAAAATAAAGTTTTGGTATACCGTTATGTGAATGCACAGTCTTGACCAATGCTGATTGTGGTCTGTGTCCAAAAATAAAGCTGTGTTATCCTGTTCTCACCATGTCGGTGTGTTTTCAATGGTTGGGGTTATAGGACATCCACATGCATCATATTAGTGTCGCATTACTATAGCTGTAAACTAATGAGCACTAGTTAACCTGCAATAGATACATACATACTAAGAGGAATAATAGTCCTAATAGCATTAGATATCATATAATGCATCTAATTGATCTACAATCTAGGCATAATAAAGGGTTAATGCACAGGCCAAGTACAATTAGCAATACTGGGGAGTAGGAACATTCCCCTGAGGGCCTAACAGGATAATGATAGGTGATACTGCAATGGCTTGTCGGTTCCTTCTCCAGTGATTTGGGATTTGTCCGTCCACTCTGCTTTCACCCGCACTTGCCCAACATCACTTAGCAATCGAAACTAATGTAAATTGATGAATAGCAGAACATAATGGGAGGTCAACAAATGGGAATGAATGGACATCTTGGCACATGGCCACCAGCAATGGCGTGGGACTTCCTTGGATAAGAGTAGTGGCGATTACCCCTGATGGAGGTGAGTTGGCTGGTGCTCATTGTGCCTCTGCAAACCCTCTGTGTGTGTTTGCTGCCCTTCCTGATGGGTTACTTCGGGGTATGTTCCCATGGTCACCTTGTGGTTTGATAAGTGATGGGGCTTGGAAGCTATGAGCTATACCATTAAGGGCCATTGTGGGTGGGAGAGTGACAGCAGAGTGGACGGCCAAATTCCAAACCACTGGAGAAGGAACTGACAATCCACTCCGGTATCACCAGCATAGGAACCATGTAAGAAAGCAGTGACAGAGGGTCACAGACAGTCAGACCCGGCCGAAAGACTGAACAGGACATATTCACTTACTCCATGTGCCCCATATTTGTGTTCCCAAATGTAGATGTGATGAGCAACATGTATACAAAATAACAGGGTTAATATGGCATTATTTTGATGTTTTTGTGTTTTTATGTAATCAGGTAGTGTGTCTTTAATTGTGTGTCTTTAATTTTGCTTTATGTAAGCTGCAGCATGGCTTTTCATTCCAAATGTAACAACTAATTGGTTGTATAATGCATTTGCTTTGGTGGGGGGAGGGGATGGTGAAATCAATTGTAATGGCCTTCCATGCTTTCCCTTTGTTAAACTCACTTTTACATTTTAAGTTGTCTGTATGTAATGCGTAAACCATTTTACTGGTGTATTTTGTGCACGTAGCAATTTTGCGAGATACGAGCGTCTACGCAAAGAATTATTTTCCGCTACTTACTACGTAGCGCTTTTCGGAGGCAAATCTCGGCAAAGGAGTCCGAAATTACGTAAGTCAATCGCAAGTCAATCGCAAGTCGAATCGTATTACGTAAATCGCGTTACGATGCGCATTTGCGAGATACGATTTCATACGCAGCTCGAATTTAATAGGGCCCTTAGTATTTAAGGTTGAAAAAAGACTTTCAGTCCATCAAGTTCAACCTTTTAAGATCTCCTCTGATCTGCAATATGCGGATTAACTATTAATTCATTAGTTGTTAATTATTAATCAATTATTTCATGTTATTTTTTATTATTAATTAGTCCAGAGGAAGGCAAATAGAAAAAAAACAAAAAACAAAAAACACAAGCGAGACTTAGCCAATTGCTTCAAAGGGAAATGTAAAAAATTTGGATCAATACTGTCTCTCTAATTATCCATGATAACCCTGAATTCCCTTTTTAATTAGAAATAAATCTATTCCCCTTTTAAAGTTATCTATCGATTCCGCTGTCACCACCTCCTCTGGTAGAGAATTCCACAGATTAACCACCCTTACTGTGAAGAACCCTTTTCTTTCTTTGAGGTGGAATCTTTTTACTTCTAACCTCAAGGGATGTCCTCTCGTCAGTTGAAAACCTCTTGGCACAAAAAGGTCCCCTGACAAATCTTTATACTGACCCTGGATGTATTTATATAAGGTAATCATATCTCCTCTTAGACGCCTTTTTTCTAGAGAAAATAAGTTTAATTTGGTTAGTCTTTCTTCATAACTTAGCCCCTCCATTCCCCTTATTAGTTTTTTTGCCCTTCTCTGTACTTTTTCCAGCTCTAAAATGTCCTTTTATATGAAGTGGTGCCCAAAATTGTACTCCATATTCCAAATGAGGGCGTACTAGAGATTTGTATAGTGGCAGAATTATATTTGCTTCCATGGCTTCTATACCCTTCTTAATACATGCTAATATTTTATTTGCCTTTGCAGCCGCTGCTTGGCTTTGAGCGCTGTTACCTAGGTGGTTGTCCACCAGCACTCCCAAATCCCTTTCAATATCTGATACACCTAGATTTGCTCCATTAAGATTATAAATTGCAAGGCTATTTTTCCTTCCCAGATGCATAACCTTACATTTATTCGTATTAAATCTCGTCTGCCATTTAGATGCCCATTCCTTAATTTTATGTCTAATCTCTTTAGGACATTTTCAAATGTTTTAATATCACTATTCTTAGAATTGAAATCAAATATCCTTAATGTTTTTGTTTTTTCTGTTTTGTAGACATGACAAATCTTTGTATCCAAGGAATAAAGGCTCCTTCTGCAAAACCAACTGTGAAGCTTAGACTCCCAGGGATTGATACTGGGAAATAACAATTAAAAATGGCACTAAGCAAGGCTGCTCTCAATCACCATTGCTTTTTACACTTGTGATTGAGAGCCTGACTTAAAAGATGAGAGATAATGAGGATATAACAAATATTTAGATAATGGAAGAGAACAAAAACTGCTTATGTATGCAGATGACATCATGCTTGCTTCCACTTACTTGACCACGTATCTCAATCCCAAATCTATATAAGGAATTTGAAAAATGTACAAGAGTATCTGGCTTTAAAATAAATAACATAAACATTAGAGATCTTTTGTGTAACTGATATTTTGTGTAAATGATTTAAATTATAGATGGGAGAAGTACAAGATGAAGTACCTTGGCTACATCAAATGAGCAGTACAAAGCAAATTATCCAGAAGTTGTGAAAAAGGTCATGTTCTGATCTCAAGGAGTGGTCAAGATAGCAGATATCTTCGTCGGGTCGGATTGCGGTAGTAGAAATTACTGTTTTGCTTAGATTACTATATATGAAGCTTGTATGTTAAAGTGCCTACATATAACATTCGACTTAAACAAAAAAACTTTTTTACACATGATATATGCTGGAAAGAGGCCTAGAGTTTCACGAAACACAATAAGGAAACATATGGAGTGGTGGCTTGTGTGTCCCTGACATTTTAAAATATTACATATCAGCCCAGTTGGCACCTTTGGTTAGATGGCATGTATTGTTTCAAATTCATGGAGCATGGGAAGATATTGAGCTATGGGGCTGTCATCTCTCAACTTGAACAAACTATGGATTGTGAATATACCCAGAGAAAATATTCACAGAAATGTGTTAGACACTGTATTTCACTATGGAACTTATGGAACAAAAGGTTTAACCTAATTACCAAAAACACGACACTTATTGCACTCATTTTCAAAAACTTTTTATAGTCAAAATGTTTTATTATTTTCCTGCACAGATTCTGACTGAATTAATTTTATTTGCTTCAGCCAAAGAAAAGTAAAATTGTTTCTTCCATTGGCTCTATTGGAGTCAAATGGTGAAACCATTCTAAATTTGAGGTATCAAATTTTGGCTACATTGTCGTACTTTTTGGCAATTAATACTGTGATTTCATTAATATCAATAACATTTATTAATATTATTAAACATTTCATATTTTATATATTTGCCCATTTTTAATCATCTGAATTCTTACTACACGATATATATAAGCTGTAGCCTCACGAAATAAACAGAACTGTATTATATTAAAATATATTTATTATAATGAATAAAATTATCAAAACAGTATCTTTCAATATAACAATCAATATGGTATGATAATTATAACAGATATAATATCAAGGTATATCAAATGATAAAGAATCGGTTATTAACACATTGCCCACAATGTATACAAGACATGCCCAATATGCCTAATACATAACATATGGCAATTATGATATCAGAGTTGGTTTGATCATTTTTGGTATGGTCACAAATATCTATTCAAGATACCATACCATTTTAAAATTATACAACTTCTGCAGTTTAATTATAATATTTTTCAAATATAAAAAAAAAAAAATGTTTTTTTATTACAATTAGGTACTAAATAAAAAAAATATTGGATTGCTACAAAAACTGATATATATATGATATTTATAAAATGAATCTGTAAGTTGTATGTCAACTTACAAGTTACAAGACTACGGTGGTATGGTTATATTCAGATTAATATTGATATAGCAATCCATTTTATAGTAAATTACCAAAATATTTCCATAATTGTAACAAAAAGAAATATAGGGAAAATAAAACTGATAAAATACTAAAATGAAATGTCTTATGCTAAGTTCCATCAAATAATTTAGGCCCGAGGAAGTCTGAGCCTTTTCTTTTGTTTTAAAAGAATTTCCTGTTCCTTGAAGGTAAGTGTATAAATTATTTTATGAGTGAGCTGTGACAGTTTCTTTGTAGCTTCTGGAATATACGTTTTGAATATCTATGTTTTGGGAATATTTCAATAGTATGTGTTAGAAGTGTGCTTATAAGTATGTCTCCTAAATGTGTTTCTGAATGTCTGTCCTCAATGGAGAGTGTTCTCTTAGGCCTCCCTGCCATCTCCTTCATTGCCATTTCTTCTCTGCCATCTCCCATGGTCTTGGATCCTCTTTCTATCTCGCCTCCTTACTTGAATAGGGAGAGTCTTAAATTATTTTCCTAGTCACTAGTTGGATAAATATCTGATATTTGGGTTCAGGAAATAAAATCCAAATTGAAATTACAAATACTCAAACATTTATGTTTACCAACCATTGTTCATTCTGATCTAAGACCACCTGGGTAAAAAGGAGAGTTTCACAAGGACTACATGAAACGCATGAGATAATATTAAATAGAATGAATCACTGCTCTAATTCTAAGAATGAATATATATATATGTGTATGTGTATATAAATCATGTTAAATAAAAAGATTTTATTAAAATATATATATCAAATCATGTCTGATTATAAAAGTCCTGACATATCCCCCCCCTTTTAATACACCTTATTCTATTAAGGTAAATAACGGTGTATTAATATGATGATTCAATCTGTGTACTACATTTCAATGAGTTTTTTGTTTTTCAGTTGTATTAGCGATGTTCTTGTATCGTTGATTTTTGATGCAGTACAATAGTGCTCAATATTGGTATTCATGATGATTTTAAAGGCAACGGCCTGGATATCAATTCGGAAGATTTCTACGATTTCCACATAATCATATAACAAATGACCACACAAGCGGGACTTTGAAAAAAACAAACATGCAATGAATAACTACGGACTTACACAAATAAATACAAGTTGCAGGACTTAGAAAATAAAAAATTGCGGACTTACACAAAATTAATTACTACCTGCGGGAATCCATTATGGACTCGCAAAAATATGACCTTAACGGACAATCCACGCACAGCGGCAAACATTAAAAAACACAAAAATACACACAAAAATAAAATAAAAACCCTACCCACAGCAAGGGGGGGGGGGGGGAACCCAGGACCTCTGCAACACTGCTTAAATCTTGATTTCAGTAAAATTTACAAAGTTTAGACACTCGAGAATCCCCTAAGCGAGAAAAAAAATGGCCGCCGAAAAAAACAAAAACAAGGCTACACGACCCCTAAAGCCGCTAAATACCACCAAGCAAATACAGCTTTTACAAAAACCCGTACGACCTACAACATACACCATCAGCAAGGACGCTACATCATACAAACCCGCCTACCACATACACATTCGCCTCCATTTTACAACACTAACTTACAGAATGCAGAAGTACCCAGCTACACAAACGGCTTGCCCTCGCGCACGCAGCCTATTTACACTACACACTGCACACATTGCTGACACTTGCACCTCAGCTCAACAACACTGCAAATCTACATTATATGCTGCAGGAACATCAAAACAGATTGTTAGCTCTTCAGCACATTTCTTGCTGTATATATTAATTACAAAAAGGTAAAGTATTTTAATTTATGATTTCATTAATTAATTAATTAGCATAAAAAAATTAAATAGACACAAACAAAACAAAAATTAACACCACACTGGCACAAACAACCACAAACACCTTTACCGCGCCACCCACAAGGAGCTCCAACGCTCCTCATAGGACACAAACTACACCAGGGGAGAGCCTTGCAAGAAGCCACAAAACAAGATCACTGCGGACCTTACAATATCATAACAACAATCATAACAACAAATACACCAACCCAGAGGCTCAGCGCCAGCCTCGCAATGAGCTCACAAGGATCTCAGACCACCAAAACACTTACTCTCTGTGGCAAACAGCATTACCTACCTTACAATTTTATTGGCGTAATTTTTTGACGGGCAAGTCGCTAGTCAATAAATATTGGATTGCTACAACAGCTGATATCTATGATATTTATAAAATGAATCTGTAAGTTGTATGTCAACTTACAAGTTACAAGATGATGGTGATATGGTTATATTCAGATAAATATTGATATAGCAATTCATTTTATAGTAAATTAACAAAATATTTCCATAATTGTAATAAAAAGAAATATAGGGAAAATAAAACTGATATGATACCAAAATTAAATGTCTTGTGGAACTAATATCCAAACTGAAATGACAAAAAAGCAAACATTTATGTTTACCAACCATTGTTCATTCTGATCTGAGACCATCTGGGTAAACAGGACTGTAATGATCTGCTCTTCTTTTGGGGCTTAAGAAGGCTTAGTAGAGCCGTCCCTGACCCACAGTATCATTTTTGGTCTGTTTGTAATCCCCTCTGTAAGTCAGCAGGACATTAGCCAGACACTCCCCAGTAACCTCAGACCTTTTCGACAGCAGGAATACAGCTGAGCTGGAGATAGGTAGTTAGTGTACCAGAGTAACAACCATGATACCAGGCGACATTAACTCAAGGATACACACCATTATCTATGTGATCCAAAAGCAACTGATTTATTTTGAAAACTCACACATATTTAAATGGGATAGGACACAAGGGGTGTATACAATACAACAATGAGAGGGAGTGGCAGATAATTAAAGGAAATGTACCCAACAAGGAGTCTAGCAGTAGCATCCTGTCTTGCACTTCTAATAAACATAATGCTGTCTAGACCCTGAATAGAGCACATGGGAGAAGGTATTAACTTAAAAGGATAAAAACAGATGACAATTCAATAGAAGTTTTAGTCCTTCCTGCTTAGGGCATATGCTTAGTGCATAGTAAGGCACAGTAAGCCCAAAAGAGTCCAGTAAATACTCCAAAGTTCAGGGCTACCATGACATTACTCACCCCTTCCAGAGAAGGTCAAGTGTTGGAGCTAATCCTGACGGATGACTCCCTAACTTGACCATTACTTGTCATCTTGTCTGGACAAGCCATCTGCATTGCCATGGGCCTTACCACTTCCATTTTTAATGGTGAAGTTCTAACCATGGAGGGCTAAGCTCCACCTGAGTAATCTTCCATTGCCCCCTGCTACTTGAGTTAGCCATAGCAGTGGGTTGTGGTCAGTGACCACAGTGAATTCTTGTCCATACAGGTATGGCTGCAGTTTCATCAAGGCCCACACTACTGCCACGCATTTCTTCTAAATGGCTGAGTAAATTGCCGCCCTGGGCAGCAGCTTCTTACTGAGGTAGGCGACAGGCTGCTCTTCCCCTGGCCATCTAACTGGCTCAGCACAGCTGCAAGTCCATAAGTGGAAGCATCTGAGTGGACGATAAAGGGTCTCTGTTAGTCAGGGGTGGCCAAGACTAAAGAGGATGTCAGAGCTTGTTGGATGGCATGAAAGGTGGCTTCACAGGTTTGGGTCCACACCACCTCCTTGTGGTCTCCCTTCTTGGTGAGGTTGATCAGGAGCTTTGCCAGTGCACTGTAATAAGGAACACATTTTCGGTAATACCCCACAGTCCTCAGGAAAGCTCTCACCTGCTTTTTAGTATTGGGTGTGGGCCAGGCAGCTATCCCCTCTACCTTAGCTGGCTCAGGTCTAATCTACCCCCTACCCACTCTATGTAAGGGTGAATAGTAAGACCTGCTTCCTGAATAGCCCCTAATACCTCTCTGAAGTGGGTCAGGTGTTCTTCCCAGGTAGCACTGCATATTGCTATATTATCTAAGGCTTTGGTATACGCCTGTGATCACTCAGCAACTGATCTACTAGTCTCTGAAAGGTTGAAGGGGCATGTTTCATCCCACAGGGCATTACCAGGAACTGGTATGAAAGAAAGGGAGTAATAAATGCTGACTTCTCCCTGGCAATCTCCGCTAGGGGAATCTGCCATTAGCCTTTGACAGATCTAGGATAGTCACATAAGTGGCTTCCCCAGCTGGTCTAGCAACTAATCCATAGGAGGAATGGGAAAAGTATCAGTTTTGGTTTTGTCATTGAGCTTATGATAATCCACACAGAACCTAGTTGTGCCATCTGCCTGCCCACTGGCAGTGACCCTGAGGAAGGGCTACTGCCTGAGAACCATTAAATATTGGCATTCCATGGGCCCAAAGTCATTCCCCAACAATGCATCCGTGGGCATTCTTTCCATGACCCCCACCTCCCAGATCTCTTTGACCTTGCCACAATCCTAATCCACACGGGCAAGGTGCATGGTATACTGTTTCCCTCCAGAAACAACCATATCCATACATTTGTCCAGGATAGCTGCAGTGCTCACCTTATAGGGGTAAATAACAGGCATGGATGCTCCAGTGTCTCTAAACCCATCTACTTGCTGGCCATCCACTAACACAAGCTGTACATGCGGTAATTTCCAGTCCCCTTTGGCCAAGTGGATGGCATGAATGGAGAGCATATAAATAATATGGTTGCATAAGTATGCACACCCTTAAACTAATACTTTGTTGAAGCACCTTTTTATTTTCTTACAGCACTCAGTCTTTTTGGGTATGAGTCTATCAGCATGGCACATTTTGACTTGGCAAGATTTGCCCACTCTTCTTTGAAAAAACACTCCAAATCTGTCAGATTGCGAGGGCATCTCCTGTGCACAGCCCTCTTCAGATCACCCCACAGATTTTCAATCAGATTCAGGCCTGGGCTCTGGCTGGGCCATTCCAAAACTGTAATCTTCTTCTGGTGAAGCCATTCCTGTTGTCTATAAACTGTACAACTCAATTGAAAAACAAACTGAAATCTTTTAGGTGCAGGGATAAAAAAATAAAAAATAAATAATGTTGTTGCATAAGTCTGCACACCCTCTTATAACTGGGGATGTAGCTTTGTTCAGAATTAAGCAATCACGTTCCAAATGTTAAATAGGAGGCAGCATACACCTGCCATCATTTAAAGTGCCTCTGATTAACCCCAAATAAAGTTCAGCTGCTCTAGTTGGTCTTTCCTGAAATTTTCTTAGTCGCATCCCACAGCAAAAGCCATGGGCCACAGAGAGCTTCCAGAGCATCAGAGGGATTTCATTGTTAAAAAGTATCAGTCAGGAGAAGGGTACAAAAGAATTTCCAAGGCATTAGATAAACCATGGAACACAGTGAAGACAGTCATCATCAAGTGGAGAAAATATGGCACTGGTCTGGGAGGCTACCAAGAGGCCTACAGCAACGTTAAAGGAGCTGCAGGAATATCTGGCAAGTACTGGCTCTGTGGTACATGTGACAACAATCTCCTGTATTCTTCATATGTCTGTGCTATGGGGTAGAGTGGCAAGACGAAAGCCTTTTCTTATGAAAAAAAAAATCCAAGCCAGGCTACATTTTGCAAAAACACATCTGAAGTCTCCCAAAAGCATGTGGGAAAAGGTGTTATGATCTGATGAAACCAAGGTTGAACTTTTTGCCCATAATTACGAAAGATATGTTTGGCGCAAAAACAACACTGCACATCACCAAAAGAACACCATACCCACAGTGAAGCATGGTGGTGGCAGCATCATGCTTTGCGGCTGTTTTTCTTCAGCTGGAACTGCGGCCTTAGTTAAGATAGATGGAATTATGAACAGTTCCAAATACCAGTCAATATTGGAACAAAACCCTCAGGCTTCTGCTCGAAAGCTGAACATGAAGAGGAACTTCATCTTTCAGCATGACAACGACCCAAAGCATACATCCAAATCAACAAAGGAATGGCTTCACCAGAAGAAGATTAAAGTTTTGGAATGGCCCAGCCAGAGCCCAGACCTGAATCCGATTGAAAATCTGTGGGAATCTGAAGAGGGCTGTGCACAGAAGATGCCCTCACCATCTGACAGATTTGGAGTGTTTTTGCAAAGAAGAGTGGACAAATCGTGCCAAGTCCAAATGTGCCATGCTGATAGACTCATACCCAAAAAGAGTGCTGTAATAAAATCAAAAGGCGGTTCAACAAAGTATTAGTTTAAGGGTGTGCATACTTATGCAACCATATTATTTTATTTTTATATTTTTTCTTCCCTCTACCTAATAGATTTCAGTTTGTTTTTCAATTGAGTTGTATAGTTTATAGGTCACATTAAAGGTGGAAAAAGTTCTGAAATGATTTATCTTTGTCTCATTTTTTTACAGCACAGAAACCTGACATTTTAAAATGGGTGTGTAGACTTTTTATATTTACTGTAAGTATTTTTATTTATCATTGAATTACATATCCTATTCCTATGTAGAGCAGAGTTTTCTTTATAGTTTTTTTTATTATTACAAAAAACATTAGGAAAGTGTTTGAACATGCTATTTTACAGCCTTATTAAATTGTGATTCGGACAATTGAATAGGGCTCTATATAAGCACAGAGCATATTTTTTGCAGAAGTTTTTAGTTAGGGAACTTCTATCCAAAAGCAAGGTCTTCACTAACTAAAAACCTCTGTAAAAAAATGATGCTCTGTGGTTATATAGAGCCCTATTCAATTGGCCGAACCACAATTTAATAAGACTGTTAGTCTTTTATATACTTATGTCCATATGAAGAAAGAAATAAAGTTGGAAGATATGAAGGTTTTAGCCTAATTATATACATGCATTTATAATATAAATTTAATAAATCAACTACCCTTTATATGTTTTCAATTAAGTTCTAAAATTATGTTTTGTAATAATAATTGAATATTATATTTTCAGTTTAATTATTGATCTCTTACTTACAAGGATGTAGATACTAGGAGCCTCATTCAATTGCGAGTTGGCCAATTGAATAGGGCTCTATATAAGCAAATAACATATTTTTTAGACAGAACTTTTTAGTTAATGAACTTCTATCCAAAATCAAGGTCTTCAATAACTAAAAACTTCATTCAAAAAATATGTTATGTGCTTATATAGAGCTCTCTTCAATTGGCAAAATTGCAATTGAATGAGGACCTAGGTATTTAGAGAATCCTACAAAATGCTAATATTTCTATTATAATCACTTTAAGAGTTTTGAGAATTATCCATTTTCAATCAATATATATTTGTATTTATAATTCTGATCTTCCCATTTAAGGGTGCTCTGAGAGTTCACAAACAGTCTAGACCAGTTTATTTGGTATATCCTTAGAAGTATTTTAATGTTGTCATCTTAGGAATTCAGCTTTTTTTTAACTATTTAAAAAAAAAAAAAAAAAGGGTATTTTTAATACATTTGTTGATAATAAGATTCACCCTCCTAAGAGATGGTTTTCCCAATAAAATTGTTTCAGATCATATGCAACATTAAACAAATGAATCAGTTTTGTATATATTATCTCTATGGTAAATAAAGTTATCTCAAAAAATAATATGTGAGACCATTATCAGAAGTAAATTTCTACAATGAAATTTCAAATAATTTATATATTTTTTATTTTTTTTTACATTTAAACATTTCATATATGTTTTAATGTATTTTTTTATTTACCTTTATTCATTTTTCCTCTTTTATTAGTATATTATTTAGTAATTTTTAACTTAATTGATTTATTTGGTTTTACTTTTAATTGTTCAAGAATCTGGTGAAGACATTACCATTTAAGGAATGCACAATTTATTTCCTTTTGCTAAGAGTAACATTTGTATTCCTTATAGGAAAACAAATGATAGTATTTTAAGATTACCTTTATTGTCACTAATCTTATGTTATTATTATTATTATTTTATGTTTTTACATATATATTATGGTTATAATTATATTATAATTAAAGGATTATATTAAAATAAATATATAAAATAATTGATTATGATTATGAAAGTCCTGACAACACGGAGTCTACATTTTCAATAGAATAGTAAACCTCTCTTTTATCCATGTACTTCTCTTGGAAACCACACTTAACAGCCATTACTCTTCGCTATACACACTAATGCATATATATGAGCAGTGGCGGAGGTAAAAAATGGATGGTGTTGAGCGCAAAAATGTTTTTGCCCATATATAATATATATATACATATATACTGTATATATGGGGCCTCATTCTATTATCGGCCGTAAATCGGCCGTAAGGCTGCGATTCCTTGCGAGGGTTCAGTTAACTCGCGATTCTATTATACGGCCCCGCAAGGATCTCCTTTTACGGCCGGCCGCATATCTTGGAACCGGCCGTAAACTGTGAAATATAAAAACGCAAAAATAAATTCAAGCCTGCACTGTACAGCTCTGTAAATGCTAGGGATCATATTGGGGGACATGAGGAATAAAAGGAACCCACTCTCAAGCTTGCACATCTGCCCAAACCCGAGTTCAAATTAACTGTTTATTTGCCGGCTGCGGCGTGGGCGTGTCTGAGGTGCTCCAAGCACTCTGGACTTTTTACATGGATATTTTACGGATATTAAAAATGAAATATTTTACGGATTTGAGTACAGGATAATTATGTGCTATTTTTTCTAACACCTAAAATCCCTTTATAGTCTTCTCAAAGTGCAGGATGGCTTTATTTGAGCTATTTTATGTGCTTAATTGGTGCTAGCGAGACCTTTTTCCTGCAAGTAACTGCGGCTCGTTTTTAGCCTTGCAGAGAGGTTTCCCGGAGCAATTGAATTGCAAATCTCTTGCGGCCGTTTTAGATCAAAGGCTTTCCTCCGGCGCGATCGGCCGCAAGAGATAGCAAGGCACCGGCCGCAAGCCTGCCGGAGCATCCGGCCGTAAGGGAATAGAATAGCAGAATAGCTTGCGGCCGGTCCTTGTGGCCCCGCAGCGGCTGCGGCCGATAATAGAATGAGGCCCTAAGTATATAAATATTTATATATATATATATATATATATATATATATATACATACACAATCAACTTGTACTACCTTGGGTTAAGAGTTACTGCCTTGTATTAAAT
Organism: Discoglossus pictus; assembly: GCA_027410445.1. Lineage (NCBI taxonomy): Eukaryota > Metazoa > Chordata > Amphibia > Anura > Alytidae > Discoglossus > Discoglossus pictus. Next base: position 417,806,046 of record CM050165.1, on the reverse strand, counting down.
CTTATTGGCTTGAGTTAAATGTTACTGCCTTGTATTAAATGTTACTGGTTTTCGTTAAGTCTTAGTGCTTAGGGCTCATATTTACATACTTCTGTCTCTTTTTGCGTCCTTCGGCCTCGTTTTCGTCTTGTTTACGTCTTTTAGGCAGCCATTGTTTTCTCGCTTCTGCGATTTTCGATCCTCAAAAAAGGCAAAATATTCCTAAAATGAACTTGCAACCTCAGTCACAGGCTCCCTGACTCTCCCCCTGTGCTGTGTGTGAGTGAGTAAGTTAATTTGAGGCATATTTGTGTATTTTTGGAGGTATTTTCATTTTGGTGGTTCGGCCGTTAAAGTCCTATTTTTGCGAGCCCCACAGTCCATCTACGTGCTTCATGTCCTAAGTCATACATGCTGTAATTTCGTAGCCGTCACTAAGTCATTGCAGCTAAGTCCCGCGTGTTTCGACTGTTCGTGAGCGAAGCCCTGCTGGCCTCGCCATCAGTGCCTGTGGCGATCATCGCTAGTCCTGTAATAAGTGCCTCATTACGAGGCTCGCAGTGCAATGAGCTCCGCCTTCGGCGCTCATTGCAGCCTATGTCCCACGTGCTGCAGCCGTCAACGGCTCACCTCGCTTAACGAGGCTCACAAAACGTGCTCAACGCCCTGTATATCAACAACTATTTTTTATGATCTATATCACATATTATAATTGTCCAACTACGATTCGCCGTCACACTGTGTTGCGTAGTGCGTACGACTTAGCGATGAGCGAGCCGTTAAACCGTACCACTTTGCCGATCGTACGACTTTGCGATGAGCGCCGCAGGTGATCATCGCCTGGCGAGCCTCGCACAGCGCAGCGAGCCGTTAAACTGTAGCACTTTGGCAATGAGCGCCGCAGGCGCTCATTGCAGGCTCGCCTCGCATAGCGAGGCGAGCTGTTAAACCGTAGCACTTTGGCAATGAGCGCCGCAGGCGCTCATTGCAGGCGAGCGTCGCGTAGCGAGGCGAGCCGTTACGTTAAACTGTAGCACTTTGGCAATGAGCGCCGCAGGCGCTCATTGCAGACGAGCCTTGCATAGCGAGGCAAGCCTTTAAACCGTAGCACTTTTTTACACAAGACGCAGGACTTAGAAAAGAAATATGAGATGAAAAAAATTACGAGATAAGCGGCGGAACAAAAACAATTAAAAAAACACTAAATACACACTAAAAAAAAAAAAAAAAAAAGGTAACTTACAGCATGGGGAACCAGGCAGGACGTCTGGGAGTGAGTTGGAACTCCAATTTACATCGATTTAGACAAGTTACAAAGATCGAAAATCGGCTAAGCGAGAAAAAAATGGCCGCCGAAAAAAATTAAAACGAGGCTATACTACTCCGAACTGCGTAAAACACAGACGTATGTGCTCGAAAAACAACGAGACAAAGGATGCGCAATAACTGCACAATGAGTAAAAAACGACAGTAGCGAGTACATTTTACGAAACGCAATTACAGATTTACGAATTAACACAGATTTCCCGCATTTGTCTCGCGCCACATCGGATTTCCCGCCTAAAACAACGCATTTGGCTCGCGGAACAGCGGATTTCCAGCCTAAAACAATGCATTTGTCTCGCGCACAAAGCCTATATATAGGGCACACTTGACACATAACTGACACTTTCTCCTCAGGTGATGACAGTCTGACTGGACGTTTTCTGATGCCGGAAAATCTCAAGAGATTGTTAGCTCTTCAGGATACTGCTTCAGCAATATTACATTAAAAAAGGTAAATATCATTTATAATTATTAATTAGTAAATTGGTACTTACTTAATAAATAAAAAATATAAAATTTAATTAATAGAAAAATAATATTGTGCTTACCTGTGTGAAACAATTGTTAATAAAATTCATAATGTACATTAATTAATTAATTAATTAATCATTAATATCTAAATTAGTTAACGTTTAAGAATGTGAATAAAAAAGCAACACATTGATTCATTAATTATTAATGTACATTAATTTAATAATGAATTTGTTATATATCATGATTACCTGTGTGAAAGGATTGTAAATAACATTCATAATGTACTTTATTTAATTAATTAATTAATCAATCATTACTAATCATTAATATCAGAAAAGGTTAACGTTTAAGAATGTGCATAAAAAAAGGAACACGTTGATTAATTATTAATGTACATTATTTAAATAATTCAGTGCTTATATATTTAGTATAAAATAAACCAAAAAAAAAGGGTATATACTTATGCTTACATCTTGATGTTAGATTTAGTCACACATTACTTTAATATTAATGAACATTAATTGATTCTTATTTCATTAGTAATGTACATTATTTTAATAATTCAGTTGTAACATACTCATTTTAAAATACCCCTCAAACAAAAAAAAATGGAATAGACTCATGCTTACGTCTTGACGTTATATTTAGTCAGACATTAATTTACGATTAATACACATTAATTGAGTCTTATTTAAAGACTAAGGGCCTCATTCTATTATTGGCCGTAAATCGGCCGTAAGGCTGCGATTCCTTGCGGGGGTTCTGTTATCTTGCAATTCTATTATACGGCCCCGGAAGGATCTCCCCTTATGGTCAGCCGCATATCTTGCAACCGGCCGTAAGCTCAAAAATGTTTAAAGTCAAAAATAAATTCAAGACAGCACTGTACAGCTCTGTAAATGCTAGGGATCATATTGGGGGACATGAGGATTAATATTAACCCCCTCTCAAGCTTGCACATCAGCCCAAATACGAGTTTACATTAACTGTTTATTTTCCGGACGCAGCGTGGCAAGGTCTGAGATGCTCCAAGCACTCTGGACTTTTTACATGGATATTTGACATATATTAAAAAAAAATTATTTTACGGATTTTAATATAGGGGAAATTTGTGCTATTTTTGCTAACACCTAAAATCACTTTATAGTCTTCTCAAAGTGCAGGATGGCTTTATTTGGGCTATATTTCATGCTTAATTGGTGCTAGCGGGACCTCTTTCCTGCAAGTAAGCTGCGGCTCGCTTTTAGCCTTGCAGAGAGGCTTCCCGGAGCAATAGAATAGCAACCGGGCTTTTCTTGCGGCCGAAAATCTTGCTGCCTTTTTAGATCAAAGGCTTTCCTTCGGCGCGTGCGGCCGCAAGAGATAGCAAGGCGCAGGCCGCAAGCCTGCCGGAGTCCCTGGCCGGAGGGGAATAGAATAGCAGAATAGCTTGCGGCCGGTCCTTGCGGCCCCGCAGCGCCTACGGTCGCTAATAGAATGAGGCCCATACAGTAATATTGATTGTATGTTTTTAATCTATGCTTACATATGTGTGTTCATGCTGATTGATTGATATATTTATTTCATGTTTTTAATCTATGCAAAAATATGTATGTTAAGCCTCATTGATTGATACAGATGAAGCAACATATTATACATTAATTTTACTATTTTGTATAATTGCAGTGAACTGTAGCTGAATGAACAGAGATAGTGACGTTTGGACACATTGAACATCATAAGGATAATTTGGACAGTTACAGAATTTGAATTATATTACTACAGCAAGATATTAAAAAATATGAGGTTTTTAATGTAGCCAAATATATGTCTGTTGATGTTCATTTAATGATATTGATGAAGCAAAAGATTAAAAATATTCTCAATTTGATTTTACAGTTTCTTTGGATCTGCAAGGGAATCAACACACAGCGTGACGTTTGCAGCCTTTGAACAACATCAACATCATCTTCACAGGTATAAAATGTAATTTTGTAGTGATGCATAGAAAAAGGCTATATTATATTTGGTGAAAATGGAGAGTACTTATTGAGTCATTAACGTATGATATTTAGTCATAACTTGAAAAAAGTTTAAAAGACAATACTAATTAATAATAATATTTAAAAAAAAAAAGAAGCTTACAACACTTGCAAAAAAAAAGAAATTGATGGTATGCTGTGAATTAAATCAAGAAGGAATGGAATTGAAGGATAATAATATAAATATAGATATGTGCAGCTATTTCCTATTTAATATATGTCAATAAAATACTTTGAAAAATGGTTTCATTTCTTTCATTCTAAAGTGCAACATTTTAAAATGCTTAATTAGTTTATTCATCTACTTTAATGGAACAGTACAAAAGGAAAAAAAATGTATACAAAACAAAGAACAAACAATAATTACATCTCTATTTACAATTACAGATTAAAATGGCGGAGAATGGAGAAGACAAAATTGAACGCAAAAGAAGATTGGCAAGGGAAAGGAAGCAAAGGTGGAGAGATGCTCAGACACCGGAAACTTCACAACGCTTGTGAGAAGAAGATCGACAGAGACTTTTAAATAAAAGAAAGATGAGTAAGAAAGCCGGAAGTGAGTGTGTTGGGGCTTCCAAGAAACGTAAAAGTAAACAAAAACATCTCTGTGAACCATTGTCCAATGATTCTATTTTGCAGAATGACTTAAATGTAGACACACAAGAAAACAATGTACATATAGAAAGTGGGTCTGATATCTATGTTGAAGAAATGCATGACAATGTGTTTACTACTGCAGTACAAGTAGATACTCATTATTGTTGGTTACTTAATGTGGTTTGTCAGTTTTGTGGGGCCTATCATTTTATAAAGGAAAGACCTACTGACGGAAATTTCATTAGTTGCTGTCAGAAAGGAAAGGTGAAACTTCCACTAAGACACCCATTTCCATATTATTTAGAATGCATTATGAGCGATCCAACATTTCCAAATTATAATAATTTCAAACAAAACATAAGGTCTTATAACAGTGCAATTTCATTTGCTTCAATGGGTGCAACATTAGCAGAAAATGTACCAGGACATGGTCCTTACTGTTTCAGAGTTCAAGGTCAAATATACCACCGAACTTCACATTTACACCCACAAGAAGGAGAGCAAAGGAAATTTGCACAGTTATATGTCTTAGATACAATGGAAGCTGTGGAACAAAGAATGACACTTCCAGAAAATAGACAGTGTTTGCTCATAGACTTTGAACAGCTCGATAAAATTATGCAAAAAAACCCATATAGTCAAGCATACAAACAATTAGCACAGCTTGAAAAAGAACAACAGGAACATGCTGAAAGACATCAATTGCCTACACCAAGAGTAAATATGGTGTTAAAAAGAGATTTTCAGAAACACTGATCAAAGAAGATATAATTTACCTACAGTAAATGAGGTTGCCAAGGTGTTTAAAAATGAAGATGGTGAACCACCTTTTCAGCGGGATATTAGAATATATCCACGCAATGAAGAACAATCATTTATCAACATCAATATATTAAGCTGTAACTTAGATCCAATGACATATCCCATTTTCTTTCCAAATGGGGAACCTGGATGGGAACCAAAATTACAATTGGAAAGTTATCCCAATACTAAACTTCGTATTAGATCTAATAATTCCATGCTGGAAAATAAAGTGGCACAAACTGCTATCAGGGATTGTTTTAATCTAATTTTACATGGAGGCAAACTCACTCAACAATGGATTATTGATTCATATTTACAAGTTGAAGCCAATAATCTAAATTTCATTAAATATCAACAAAATAAATTACGAGTAGAACAGTATTGTGGATTAATGGATTATGTGGCAGATTTAGCTTCCAACAGAGACATTCCAGCTGTAAGAGCAATTATTTTGCCATCCACTTTCCAAGGATCTCCTCGCAATATGCGAGAAAGGTATAAGGATGCCATGACTATAGTTACAAAATTTGGAAAACCAGATTTATTTATTACATTTACATGTAATCCACAATGGCCAGAGATCAAGGAAAATTTGAATCTGGGACAAACTACTTCTGACCGACCAGATTTAGTGGCAAGAGTATTCAAAATCAAACTCAATTCATTAATACATGATATCACCAAAGCACACTTATTTGGACAATGTGTGGCTTTTGTTTACACCATTGAATTTCAAAAAAGAGGATTGCCACATGCTCACATACTTTTAATACTGCAGGAAAAAGATAAGTTGAACACTGCACAGAGAGTGGATTCAGTAATTTCCGCACAATTGCCAGACCAAGAAAATTATACAAAACTTTGGGAGATTGTTACACATAGAATGATTCATGACCCATGTGGAGAGATGAATCCTAATTCACCATGCATGGAAAATAAAAAATGTACCAAAGAATTTCCAAAACAATTTCAAATGCAAACTTATGCAAATTGTGATGGATATCCTTTGTATAAAAGAACACAAGGACAAACAGCTATTATCCGAGGCCAAAAGGTTGATAATAGATTTGTTGTTCCATACAATCCACATTTGCTCATCAAGTACAATGCACACATCAATGTGGAAGCTTGCACTTCGATTAAATCAATTAAGTATGTGTATAAATATATATACAAAGGATATGACGCAGATACTGTTGTTGTACAAGGTGCTGCAAATGAAAACGAAAATCCAATTTTACATGATGAACTATCAAATTATTTAGATGCTCGGTATGTGAGTGCTCCTGAAGCAATGTGGTGCCTTTTGAAATTTGAGATGCATGAACTGTCACATGCTATCTATCGTTTAGCTGTACATTTGCCTCAAAGTCAGTTGGTTTGCTTTACTGCAGGAAATGAAAGAACTGCATTATTTCAAAGTGAAGACAGAGATACCACACTTATTGCATGGTTTAATTTAAACTGTCAGGATGTGCAGGCCAGACAATTTTTATACATAGAGATACCATATCACTATGTATTTGTAAATGGTCTATGGCGACAACGAAGAAGAGATGCACATAAAATTATACCACGCATTTATACCGTCAGTCCAAGGGACATTGAATGTTTCAGCTTAAGATTACTTCTGCTACATGTTCCTGGTGCACAGAGTTTTGAGCATTTACGTACATTGAATGACATAGTTTATGATACATTCCTATTAGCTGCAAGACATCAAAATTGCATAGCTGATGATACAGAATGGGAGAGGTGTCTGGAAGAAGCAGCACCATGTCAAATGCCTAAGCAAATGAGACAACAATTTGCATTCATTTGTATATTTTGCAATGTACCTGATGCTTTCACTTTGTGGGAAACATTTAAATTAAACATGTCAGAAGATTTCTTGAAACGTTACAGAGAACCAATAGCTCTGTTAAAAACATTGATGGAAATACAAGAAATATTGTTGGCTCATGGATTAAATTGTGCAAGTTTTAATTTACCAGATCCAGGACTTATAGATAACATCAATTTTGATGATTATGACACTGAGCTTCAAAAACAAAAAACCCAAGAAAATAATTTACAGTTAGAAGCATTTCATGCCATCACAAATGCTACAGATGATGAAATGGTCAAAGACCGGTATTTCTATCTAGACGGCCCAGGTGGATCAGGAAAACTTATCTGTCCAATTGTTTGATGAGTTATATTCGATCACAGGGTCAGATAGCTATGCAATTTGCAACAACTGGAATTGCTGCACTTTTGTTAGATGGTGGGAGAACTGTGCATAGTGGATTTAAGCTGCCAGTTCCCATTTTGGAAACATCAGTGTCAGATATTCGATTGAATTCCTTACAAGCAAAAAAATTTAAACTATCTAAACTAATTATCATAGACGAGGCAACAATGATGTCATGTCATGCATTGCAATGTATTGACAGATTTTTAAAAGAAGTGATGGATAATAAGTTGCCATTTGGTGGAAAGGTGATGCTGTTAGGAGGAGATTTTAGGCAAACATTACCTGTTGTGCCACACGGAAATAGAACGGAGATCATTGAAACATGTATCAATACCAGTAAACTGTGACAAATATTTACACATCTCAAATTAGAATTAAATATGAGATCTGAAGGCCAAAATGAATTCAATGACTGGCTCATTAAAATCGGAGAAGGAAAACATCCAGAAATACAGCATTTACCAAATGATACCATTGAAATTCCATCAGAAATGGTTTGCAATGAATCACTCATATCAGCCATATTTCTAAACACTCTTAATAATGAGGATTACTCAGACATTGCAAACAAAGTGATATTAACATCAAAAAATATCGATGCCTTGAATGTAAATAACGAAATTTTAAAATACATCAATGCACCACAAAATAATTATTACAGTGCAGATTCTATTCTGTCAGAAGATTAAGACAGTGAATCGAATTTTAGTATCGAATTTATTAATTCGTTAACACCATCTGGAATGCCCCCACATATTTTACAATTGAAAAAAGGCGCAATTGTCATGTTATTGCGAAATATGAATCCAAAAAAAGGACTTTGTAATGGGACCAGATTAATTGTGCATGAGTTAAAAGATAATTTTATCATTTTTATACCAAGAATTGATTTAGCTCCAAGTGAGAGTGGTTTGCCTTTTGTCCTTCAAAGGAGACAATTTCCAGTTATCATGGCATTTGCCATGACCATCAATAAATCCCAAGGACAAACTTTTAAGTCGGTTGGGATTTTTTTAAAGGAACCAGTTTTTGCACATGGACAACTCTATGTGGCTTTTTCAAGGTGCATTAATCCAAAAGAAATTAAAGTGCATGGTCATTTATTGGACGATGGATGTGTTTACACCAAAAATATTGTCTACTATGAGGTGTTGGAAAGATAGAGGACAATGGTTTCATTTTAATGCCAACATTTTATGGTACTCAATATGATTGCACAAAAACAATATTTCAAGTAAAACAGCTAAACAATGGACAAAAAAACATACAGAACAGTGGTTTGACTTCCATGACAAAATTAAAGTACTCTGGGACTCTTTAAATAGGGGACCACTATTTAACTTATGAAAATCTATGTGATATTTGCAGAATGGACAAACTGAAAAAAAAAAAATAACAACAAAAACAACAGTAAAATATCCTTAAACAGATTGAAATGGGTTCAATGTTTCATATTAACATGATTGGCCCCACAAAACAATTAACTGAATTTTTCAGGATTTACAAGAGTTAAATGTTATTGTTTGATGTTACAATTTCAGATGTTAAATATGTGTTTTTTGAATTTTTAAAAAAGTTTGTTAAATATATATGTGGTATAGTCAAACATGTATTGTTAGTATAAAGTTAAAGCATTTCATAATAATTGGAAATGTATTATTTAAAGACAAAGTATTGATTCGGGGAGAAATCCGATCGCCAGTTAATGGGGTCAGGAAGGAATTAATTTTTTTCCCTCTTTGATACAATTGGACAAGTTTCAATAGGGGGTTTTTATTGTTTGCCTTCCTCTGGATTCAATGCTAATTTAGTTTAACAAGATTTTAACAAATATGTTACAAATGATAAAAAGCATGTTATTGTTAAAACAATTTACTTACTCTAAGTTAATATAGTCCGCAGTAACTCAGTGATAAATATGTATTGAAAAGTGTTAGTATTGTTAACAAAATGTTGAACGAATGTTTAATATACAATTTGCATGTTACAAACTTTCATGTTTGTGAAATATAAAAGTTGAAAGTTAAAAAAATAAAAAGTTAAAAAAATGAATGTGTTTTTATTTTTAGAAAAAAAAGAAGGGACAAATGTAGCTGACTCATTTTGTGTTGCAAACAAATTTCACAACATTTAATTTTTATTGACCGTCATTTTTTGACGGGCAAGTCGCTAGTATATAAATAATATACTACCCTATCCCCTCCTGTCCCACCCCACCCTGGGCTCTCCTGCCCCTCCCCCAGCCCCCTTGGACTCACCAGTTTGCCTCCCCTGCTGCATGTCTTGTCTCCAGGGCAGGGAATACCGTATTACGGGATTATATAGAAAATTCACCACTGGACCTCCACAGAGCAGGGCCCGGGATCAATATTTTATGCATTATGTACTTTGAAATCTAATTTTTTTTCACAATATTTTTTTTATTGGGATGTGACAACAGATAAAGAAAAATAAATACATTTGAAAATGAACAGTAATGTAGTTACAGTGAATGATTATTTTTCTTGGATATTTCAAATTACAGTATAAGATATTATGAAAAGAAAGACACTCTATTCCAATTATTATACCTTGTATATAAGTAACTTCAAGGAGACTTCTATTAATTGGTATATTATGGATATGGGAAGTCAACCTTGAATAATAGGCGTATTTAATTTTGTATTTTAATATAGTATTTATATAACAATGTAATTACTTTAAACAGGCGCTCCTTGCCAGCAACTGCGGACCTCGCAAAATTTACGGACTAACGAAACAAAATTACGAGACGCGTTACGACCCATTAGGAACTCGCAAAAAATGCCCGAAACCCGCGCACATGAAAACATGAAAAACACAATAAATACACACAACAAATACATAAAAAGCTTACCTATAGCAAGGGGGGGCACCCAGGACCTCGAAAACGGAATTTACACCTCAATTTAACTCGAAATGAAAGAGTTTACACACCCGAAAATCCCCTAAGCAAGAGAAAAAATGGCCACCAAAAAAAGCAAAAACGAGGCTACAGCACTCTAAAGACACAAAACACCACCAAACACCTCCGGATTTTCCCAAAAAAACGTACGAGATCCAAAAACAAGGACGCAAAATCAGCCACAGCCGCATACCACACATTAGGCGCCATTTTAGAACACTATACAATCCGGAAGTACACAGATACCCTAACGGATTTGCCTCGCGCACGCACACTATTACACTACACACTGCACACATTGATGATGGTTACACAGCAGCTCCACAGCATTGATGATGCAGCAACATGAAAACAGATTGCCAGCTCTTCAACACAATGCTTCCTGCATATATTACTTCACAATAGGTAAAGTATATTAATTATTCATTGCCATACCAAAAAAAAACACCAACGCTGCTCATAGCATACAAACAACCAAGAGGCTCGCAATGAGCGCAGAGGGATCTTAAAACACCAACAAAATTAATTTCGCACACAAACAACATTACCTGCCTAACAATCCTATTGCCGTCATTTTTTGATGGGCAAGTCGCTAGTTTATATATAATAATAAGAAATCAAGAATAAAATTGGAGATATCAAAAAGATTATTTGAAAGAGGAGGTATTCAGTTTCCCTCAATAGAAGATATCCATAACTCAGTAGGCCTTTACCATCTAATGGAGAGGAATAGTATGAAGTCTACTGTAAGATGGATAGCAATAGAGGATGATATGATACCAAATAAAAGTAGGAGTTTGTATATGTGGATTCCTAGTGTGAAATTAAATCTATTAAGACCCTTACCGGGGGGGGGGGGGGGGGGGGGAGTATACTCACTGCTTAAATTTTGGTATACAGGAAATATGCTAATTTTTCCTAATTAGTAGCACCATTGAAGTCACCGGAGGAAGAGGAAAAGAGTCTTATCCCTTATTTAGAGAAGAAAAACATGAGAATTATAAAGGATCTTTATTATAAGTGGCTAAGGCTACCTCAAGAACTAATACAGAAAGATTTACATCTGAAAGCTCTCTCTTGGTTAGAATTAATCACATTAAACAATAAATTGTCTGATAAGGGATATTTAAAATATTAACATCAAGAAACGACTGAATAAGAAAACCTATAATATTAGATGAACCTGTAAAAAAAGTTGCTAAATGTCAAAATATCCTGAAAAAGGAATATTCAAGGGGTAAAACAGATAGAATTATTAAATGGGAATCAGAGTTAAATCTGATATGATCGGAAGACAAGCGGTGGGAAAGTTTTATGTTGGTTAACAAATCCTAATTATGTGTATCGTATAGAGAGCTCTAATATAAATTAGTCCAGAGATGGTATTGAGTGCCCAGGGAACTTAATAAAATAAATGAAACCTACTCCTCCTTGGGTTGGAGAGGCTGTAACAAGCCGGGCACTCATGCCCACATCTGGTGGGAATGTAAATTAATAAGAATATTCTGGGAAGAATTTATTACACACTTGGTTAAAATATCAGAAGTGATCCTGATTCCTGAACTGAAATTAGTTGTATTCCATATGTATAATGTAAATATTTATTTGTTGAAAAAAATTATTATTACACATTGTCTTTTGGTAGCGAACTGGCTTCTAATTAAAAATTGGAAGCAAGAAAAGATTCCATCATGGTCAGAAATTAGAGATATTATCGATAGATATAGAGCCTTGGAAGTACCTAGTATTCAAAGAAATAATATGTCAAGTACCTTCAGGCTAAAGTGTCATATTTGGAAAAAAAAATTAAATATGTACTGATGGCAATAAGCAATAATGTAAAATAATAAGCTCTCACTCTACTAAGTATGTATGAAGGATGTAAGGTTACTTAATGTCATTGTTATTATGATAATGTAGTTGAATTGTATGTATGTATGTATGTATATTATATGTTTTTGTTTTATACTGTATAAAATCAAATGAAAGTAAAAAAATAAAGAATATAATGTTAGTACTTAAAAGAATTAGATAAAAGGTCACTCCTTGATTTGTCCTCCATGGTTTATGCCAGGGCTCCAAGTCACCCACCTGATTTTTGTCATAGAAAACACTATGGGCCTCATTCAAATGTGATTTGGCCAATTGAATAGGGCTCTATATACAGTGCCTTGCAAAAGTATTCACCCCTCTTGACCTTATACCTATTTTGTTACATTACAGCCTTAAGTTCAATGTTTTGTTAATGTGAATTATATGTGATGGATCAGAACATAATAGTCTAAGTTGGTGAAGTGAAATGAGAAAAATATATACATAAAACAATTATTTTAGAAATAGAAAACAGAAAATTGGCATGTTCGTATGTATTCATCCCCTTTGTTATGAAGCCCATAAAAAGCTCTGGTGCAACCAATTACCTTCAGATGTCACACAATCAGTGAAATGATGTCCACCTGTGTGCAATCTAAGTGGCACATGATCTGTCATTACATATACACACCTTTTTAGAAATTCCCCAGAGGCTGCAACACCTAAGCAAGAGGCACCACTAACCAAACACTGCCATGAAGAAATGAACTCTCCAAACAAGTAAGGGACAATGTTGTTGAGAAGTCAGGGTTAGATTATAAAAAAATATCCAAATCTTTGATGATCCTCAGGAGCACCATCAAATCTATCATAAACAAATGGAAAGAACATGGCACAACAGCAAACCTGCCAATTGACGGCCACCCACCAAAACTCACGGACCGGGCAAGGAGGGCATTAATCAGAGAGGCAGCACAGAGACCTAAGGTAACCCTGGAGGAGCTGCAGAGTTCCACAGCAGAGACTGGAGTATCTGTACATAGGACGACAATAAGCCTTACGCTCCATAGAGTTTGACAGAGTGGCCAGAAGAAAGCCATTACATTCAGCAAAAAACAAAATGGCACATTTTGAGTTTGCGAAAAGGCATGTGGGAGACTCCCAAAATGTATGGAGGAAGGTGCTCTGGTCTGATGAGACTAAAATTTAACTTTTCAGCCATTAAAGAAAACGCTATGTCTGGCGCAAACCCAACAAATCACATCACCCAAAAAACACCATCCCCACAGTGAAACATGGTGGTGGCAGCATCATGCTGTGGGGATGTTGTTCCTCAGCCGGGACTGGGAAACTGGTCAGAGTTGAGGGAAAGATGGACGGTGCTAAATACAGGGATATTCTTAAAGCAAAACCTGTACCACTCTGTGCGTGATTTGAGGCTAGGACGGAGGTTCACCTTCCAGCAAGACAATGACCCCAAACACACTGCTAAAGCAACACTTGAGTAGTTTAAGGGGAAACATGTAAATATGTTGGAATGGCTTAGCCAAAGCCCAGACCTCAATCCAATAGAAAATCTGTGGTCAGACTTAAAGATTGCTGTTCACAAGCGCAAACCATCCAACTTGAAGGAGCTGGAGCAGTTTTGCAAGGAGGAATGGGCAAAAATCACAGTGGTAAGATGTGGCAAGCTCATAGAGACTTATCCAAAGCGACTTCGGCTGTGATTGCTGGAAAAGGTGGCTCTACAAAGTATTAACTTTAGGGGGGTGAATAGTTATCCACATTTACTTTTTCTGTTATTTTGTCCTATTTGCGGTTTGCAAAGTTGTGGGCATGTTGTGTAAATTAAATGATGCTAATCCTCAAACAATCCATGTTAATTTCAGGTTGTAAGGCAACAAAACATAAAAAATGCCAAGGGAGTAAATACTTTTGCAAGGCACTGTAAGCACACAGCATATTTTTTTACATAAGTTTTTTTTTTATATCCAAAAGCAAGGTCTCCACTAACTGAAAACTTCTGTAAAAAAATATGCTGTGTGCTTATATGCTTATATAGAGCCCTATTTAATTGGCTAAATCGCATTTGAATGAGGCCCTATGTGTAGAGTTCAACTATGGTTCCCAAATATTTAGGAATTATGGAAGGGTATTGGCAAGAAGATGAGTAATAATTTTTTTAATATTTTTTTAAATGTATCACTGCCAGTACATCAAGCCATATATTGTGAAAAATTGTCAAATTTGAAATAAGGACCAATAACTGTTCATTTTAGTTTGTTCAAATGATTGCAATAATACCTAAAAGTTATAAGAGTGAGATTTGGACTATTTTACAATCCTTATTTTGTGATAATTGCTGCTTTGAGGCCATGAATATCCCCAGTAAAAAATAAACTTCTCTTAGTATAGCATAAAATCTAATTCAAATGCAAATCAACATGTGCAAATACTGGTAATCAGTTTTTTAAAATGTTCAAATGTCATTGTTATAATCATTTGAGGCCAATTGCTCTTGAATGTATATGACCTGTCTAATGTAGCTAAATATTCAGTTTCATTAATTCATTAATAATTTGATTTTCAGGGAATGCAAATCAGGATCATCACATTTCCTCCATTAACAGTTAATGGTACCCAACATCTTATGTTGGAGTTACTTCTTGTAAAAAAAGAATTATAAAAAAAAGGGTCTGCTTGGCTTTGTTATATTATATTAATAGGACTATAAGATATAACATATTTTTAGCAGTAATCCTTGCATATACTTTATTTTGTTATTGTAGGGTTGCATGGGGAAGCAGTAGCAAAAAAGGCAAATATATGAGACATTATTTTTCCTTCAAGAGAATCCTGGTATATCAACAAAATAAAATATGTGCCAAACGGAATACAACAGACATTTTTAATAGTGTAAGAAAAATTATTATGATCCACTGTTGTTACTATTTTGATACAGAAAATCAAATGTATCAGTATATGTCTGTACATTGAAAACTTTGTTGCTTTGCTTTATTATACCCCAATAGGCCAGTTAATGGTTACTCAAGCCTATCATTTAAGGGTCACTTAATTCAGTACAACTTGGAGCACATCATTATTTTTTTTATTATTAACTTTTATTTGTAACGCGCCAACATATTCCGAAGCGCAATACAGGGGATAAAAAACAAGGAAAACTACAGCATTAACAACCTTCCAAAAATGGAGGACCCTGTTTTGAGCTTAGAATCTTTGTAGAAAGTGCTTTTTCCCAAAGCATCCTAGAAGACTGGAAACTCGCCACTTACAATCTAAAGGGAATGGAAGGGACAGAAACCAGGGAAAGATTAAACAGATAAGGAATAACAAGGGTCAGAAGAGAAATGAAAGTTAGAAAGGTTTTTTATTTAGAGGGAGAGAGAATGAACAGATGGGAGGGCTCTAGCATTTAATATGTTGTCTGCCCCTAGTGGTGAGATAATATATGCAAGTAGGAAAGTCAGGTGATTCAAATTCCACTATAAATGTAATCATAAATGGGGTGCGAGGGTGAGGGACAGGACTCCCAGAATTCAGAGTAAGCAGCGAGGCCTACTGAGACCAGTATGCAGGTAACAATTGGGGCTAAAATAAAAATAAAAATATGGTATGAGGCACCGATGAGAGAGAGAAAGAGAGAGAGAGAGAGAAAGCCAAGACATGTGGGAAGGAGGAGATCTAGGCAAATTATGCAGGCCATAAAAGGGGGAAGGGGGAGGAAAGCCAGGCAAGCTAAAGTAAACATTTGTAAGAGTTTGAACTAATGTTAGAAATAATTCTATGTCATCAAATATAATAAAAAGTATATAGTAGAAATATTAATAAAAAATATTGGCTCGTGGGAAGACACAGCTTTCAAGGTCTTCTCAATACCTGTTGGTGTGTATGAAACTCCCAGAATTCAGAGTAAGCAGTGAGGCCTACTGAGACCAGGATGCAGGTAACACCATTGTAAAGATCTCCTAAAAACGTTAAAAAACGTTTTGAATTTTTTAAATACGTGCCTTTTTCACAGAGAAATGGTTTATTAAATCTCTGTTCACATGTGTTACTGTCTGCCCCCAGACAGACTCACAGCAACAGCTACATGCAGTAAGCATAGGCAAAAAAAGAGTTAACCCTTCACACATTCATCTGTGCAGATAAAGGAATGCTGGAATCAGCAAAACAGGGCAGCTTGGGGTTAACATATTGCTGCAGCATTCCTAAGTGCAGAGAAAAACATATAAATCTTTGTGTTCACACTGCCTTCACCACTCCGGCAGTTGCTATTAAACATGAAACCATCACTGTTTTTGTAAACAGACCTAAAACTTTACATTTTTTAGGTGTTATTAGTGTAATTTAGATTTAAAAAAATATATATTTTAACATACAATTTTGTGCTCTTTCTCACCATGAAAAGCACATATAGTGAGGTAAATGGCCCTTTAAGGTCTGAGGCCACAATTTAAACTGTCAGACAGAAACATAAAACTTTGTTAAGATTGTCCTCCTAACATAAATATTGCAAGCATGCAGGCACAATAAAAAGCAGTAAAAAAAGAAGAGCTCACTTACCAGCAGCCAAGTCTCTAGTATGCATTGGAGGTATCCTGTCTCCTTGGGCTTATCTGATGTGCGTTTGTCCGCTGAAGCCTCTAACCACATTGTTGCATGCATAGGATAGTATTAAAATCACTGAAATGAATGGATCTACCTATAAATAATTTGCTAGCTGCTGCACAATGAAACTTATTCAGAATAATATTTTATTGGGGTATCATTAACACATTATTTCACCATGAACGTTAATAGAAAACAGCGTCACATTATCACACTGAGGCTTTGCATCATTCAAACAGTCCAACCTCCCTTATCCCTGCATCATGCATGATCCATTTAGGCTAGGTGATAAATAAAAGACACAACGACTGAAATTGGGAGAACAACGGGCCACAGCTTTATTATAACAATTGTAAACAACAATACTTAACTTTATTTACATGAACAATTTTAACCTTTTACCGGGGGAGGAGCCCGGCCACGGACAGTGACCTCACGCTTTGAGCCCTACCCAAAGCCTTAGTGCTTATCTTAAGCATGCCCTGTGAGGTAGGGGCAACACCCACTTAGGCCAGTGGGCCGGGCAACTCACCTCCCGCCAAGCCCAAATTATTAAAATACAAAAAATTTTGCCACTTCTTAAAAATTTCTTAAATATAAAACATCCTCTTT